>JACEII010000098.1:1049875-1278557 GCA_014332785.1 Antheraea mylitta
CGGCGGCTACCTTCCGCCGGGTGGACCGTTGGGGCGGCTATACAAGGGGAATAGCATAGAATGATCCCTTGCCGCCCCAACATCACGGTCTGTCGGTACACCGTGGGGTTTTAGTCCGTGCGAGTCGGACATATCCCACTCTCTCCCCCGGGAGGGTGGATATCCATAAGGGATTTCCCCACGTAAAAAAAAAAAAAAAAAAAAGTATCTCGGGTCTTGAATGACGAGCGGTACCGGAAGTGGGTAGCTAACAATAGATATCTTAAGTATGTCGCCAGAAGTTACTATGTTCACATCTTTATTTAAGTCGTTTAACCTGGATCCTCTTTTTAATGAGTCGACTAGATGTACGTTTCAAACTGCATCATGCATTGATAATATTTTTAGTAACTTCAAGATCATTGGCAGTAGTATTGTTACTGGGATACGCTCTGATCACAAAGGTCTCCTTGTTAAAATAAGTTGTGATAAACCTAAAATTGACTGCAAGAAACAATGTAGACTTATATCAAAAAGTAGACTAGGTCTTTTAAACTATAATATTGCACAACACCTATCTTCCAAAACAATTAATAATCAAGATACAGATTGTTATTATGAAAATTTATTTAGTATCATAAGCACTGAATTCAATAAACATTGCCCAAGAAAGGTTATTAATGTAAAGGGGAAAAATAGTTTTAGTGAATGGGCAACAAAAGACGTTAAAAAAAGTAGAGATCGATTATATGATCTTTGTTATAGGAGATCACTAACAAGTAGTGAATCCTTTCATGCTTATGTTAGAAATTATTCTAAAGTTTTTAAACGTGTTTGTATTGCTGCCAAAGCAAAGTTTTTAGGTAATAAAGTTCACGAATCAAGAAATAAGACCAAGACTGTTTGGCATATCATAAATAAAGAATTAGGTAAAAATAAAATAAATGATAATTCACTTAATCTAAATGTGGACGGAGTACATATTTCAAAGAGTTCAGAGGTGGTATCTGTTTTGCAAGACTATTTCATTAATATACCTTTACAAGTAACAAAGAATATAACATCATCAGCACAGGGTGCCGCAGTTCTTTTAAAAAGTATGAGTGCACCTATAGATTCAAAATTCAAATTCTTATCTATTAGTGCAGGTGAAATAATAAGGATTTTCAAGCAATTAAATTTAAAACACACCGAAGACATATGGGGTATATCGGTAACAGTAGTACAGTCTTTAATTGTTACTATTTCACCACATTTGGCTAACATATTTAACCAGTGTATAGCAAAGGGAACTTTCCCCAATTTAATGAAGATAAGCAAAGTAGTTCCTTTGTTTAAATCAGGCTGCAGAAGCAGTCTTGGGAATTATAGACCTATTTCTGTACTTCCGTCGTTAAGTAAAGTTTTTAAAAAGATTATGCTCAACCAATTAGTGGACTATTTCAATGTGCATAAGTTTCTGGATGGTCGACAGTTTGGTTTTACGAAATCGAAATCTACTACTGACGCTGGGGCAACGCTCATAAGCTATATATTGAGTACCTGGGAGGATTCGCATGATGCAGTTGGTGTGTTCTGTCTAAGGCCTTTGATTGCGTTGACCATAGTACACTTATTCTAAAGTAAAACATTATGGTATTTGTGGAACTTCTCTCGACCTTCTAGTCTCTTATTTAAAAGATCGTTGTCAGAAAGTTAGCATACAAGGGGTAGCCTCTGCAGGATTCTTTGTGCGAATTGGCGTCCCTCAGGGCTCTGTACTAGGGCCGTTCTTGTTCTTAATTTACATAAATGATCTGCCGCTAATGGTCAATAATTGTGCTGACATGGTGCTTTTTGCAGACGATACTTCAATTATATTTAAAGTGAAAAGGACAGATTCAAAGGTTAGGCATGTAAATAATACTCTAAATGAAATTTCTCATTGGTTTGCATTAAATAACTTAGTGCTAAATACAGGCAAAACAAAATGTATAAGATTTGTTTTGCCTAATGTTCCACGAGTTGATAGCAGCATCAGGATTGAGGGGAATTTTGTAGAGTTAGTTGATAATACTGTACTCTTGGGTATCACACTGGGTATCACTAAAACTACAATGGGGTCCTCAAATTAAACAATTGGCAAGCAAATTAAGTTCTGCTGCATTTGCAGTACGTAAAATTCGCCAGCTAACTGATATTGCCACTGCTAGGTTAGTCTACTTCGCCTACTTCCATAGCTTAATGTCTTATGGAATTCTGTTGTGGGGTCAGCAGCTGAGGTAGACACCATATTTTTATTACAAAAACGAGCAGTTAGAGCAATTTACAATATAGGACCTCGTGAATCCTTAAAGACTAAGTTCAAGGAATTCGGTATCTTAACTCTACCTTCCCAATACATTCTTGATAATTTAATGTATGTCCGAAAGAATCTTGATAAACTGGATTTTGTAAAAGGTCGGCATAGCCTAAATACTAGGAACCGTGATAAATTGGTTATCCCATGTTTTAGACTTAGTAAAACGAGTAATAGTTTTTTGGGAAATAGTGTACGGTTTTATAACAAAATTCCAAAGGATATTACCGATTTGCCTGATTGTGAATTTAAGTGCCATGTCAAGCGGGTTTTGATCTCAAAAGGCTATTATAGAGTGGATCAGTATGTGAACGATAGTGATGTCTGGAATTGACTCATCTCTGTGCATCCATTAAATTTCTTTTCCATTAAAAGTTTCTGTCATGTATGTAATATAGTCTAAATATTATATACATTAAAAAGATAAACCAGATCGAGTTTCTTGCCTGTTCTTCTCGATGACTGGGTTGTTTCCGAACCGGTGGTAGTTTTTGACGTTCATAAGTGCCTTATTAGGGCCTAAACTGAATAAAGTATTTTTGATTTTGATTTGATTTTGATTTTTGATCCTCCAGCACTCTTACTGACTGAACGAGACGCAAGAATGTAAGCACTATTACTTCACGTCCGTATATCTGTGGCTCGGATGGTAGTACCGGAGGCGACCCGACCTATTCATGCTGAAACCAGGGCGCGATTTGCTCGACTACATCCGATCAAACTATCATAAGTCAGTCTCAGTGACTGACTCCTTTAATTTTAGCAAGTTTATTGTATTTCGAGATCACTCAGTGTGTATTCAATCGCTGAGGGGCTTGTAAGTTGGCATGATAGCGGCAACCAGTTCTAGTTTCTAGATTGACAGAGATTAAATAATGGTGTGATCTAACATGGTCAATGATTAATCATCTACAAGCATGACATTCATTTGCCAATACTATGGATTAGGCTGTCTCTCCCAAATTAGGTTATATAGGTATCACAGCAAAAGGTTACAAAATGCTGTTTAAATCGTCTTCTGTATACGCAAATCCCATATCTTACAAAGATAGACTTAGAAATTAGAGGAGATTTATATAATTAGATAGAAACTTAGAGGAGTAGGCTTCAAGTGCAATCCTATCCGGATACAACTATAGTTGCTTGATGCCAGATATCCAACTTAAGAGTGTTAACTAACTAAGTGGGCTTAGAGAAAGTCATACCAACCTCTTACCTCTCGAACTCTTTCTTGTTTTAAACTATAAATTTTAATTACAGTGTTCGCATTCATCCTGATTATCAGCTCCGTGGTCTTAATGACAGACGCAAAGTCCTGTATATGTACCGCTGACTATAAACCAGTGTGTGGTACAAATGGACAAACATACAGTAATCGTTGCCGGTAAGTTATTATTGACAATGTTTGTTCTTTGTACTTAGTGATTACTTGATGGTGATGAATAGAGGATTAGAATTGATCAACAATCTTGTCAATAATAGACAATTACTTCATTTTCATTTGCATCCTACTTTGGCGAAAAAATGTGTATTTATATTATTCAATATGGTATTATTTCAGGACAAGTACGATTATTAAAAAAAATACAATAAATCAAACTAACTAGTAAAAGGCTATAACGGTTTTAGTTCTATTAATGAACAAGTAGTTCGGTTGGGTACTTGTGAGTAAAAAAAGTTATTTTTACCCCTTCTCTTTTTTACTTACAGATATCATATTTCAATGTTATATAGATATATTCTATATCACTCACACAATTAACACGAATCCTATATTAAATTCTATCAAGTCATTTGGCCTAAAAAGTATGCCAAATAAATAACTAACGGATAACCAATAGCAGAATAACGATTATAAAGATAAATGAAATCAAAAACGCTGCTTTCTATCTCCGCAGCTATATATAAAGTTTTTGTTTACCTAGGCCTAATCTTTTCACAATGCTATACACATTTTATGTCAAGAAAATAGTAACTTAGTCAAGCTCGTTAAAAGCAATGTACTATTTTACTAATGGTCCAAAATAGCGGCAACCACCGAAAGATAAAGTAATCTATAGCTGGTTGATGCTGTTACTTCAAAAGATTTGTTATTATAAAAACGAAGAAATACTTTGGTGCAGAGAGCATGCTAAGACCTCCTGTTTTAAAAGACATTGTGAATATTTAGGTTATCGTTCCCATAAAACTGTGACTCAGCCCAAAATCTGTTGTTCTATTGTAGAAAGAATAAAACTGATCAATTTTTCTGAACACTTGTTATAATACGTACGCAGCTGACATTACAAAATAAAAACTTTGTCTATCAAATTATTGAAATAATAGTAGAGATATTCATTATTGCTCTAACTTATAATGTGGTACATATTATTCCTACGCAATAGATAACAAATGAATGAAAACATCGTTATTCTGTTATTAGTTATCAGTTACTGTTATTTGACGTTACGATACAAATAATGGATATAATAATCTTACTATGGCTACATTGTTACACAGTAAATTAATCAACAGCAGAATAATAGATAACAGTTTATAAAATAATCTGTTTTAAATAACCAACAACGTAATTCATTGATAAATAACGTTATTGCTATATTTATTTACACATTTTAAACGGGGTTGCAGTTCCAACTGTATAAAAATACTAAAGAATGGCTGATAATAATTCGTTATTCATTTTGTGTTTTTAATTAATTCAGACCAAAATACAAAAATGCTAATACTATTTTATGTTAGGAAAGGATTTATATTTCTACTATCATTTTCAGATTGAATTGTGCAGGAGCGAAATTTGCGTACACAGGCGAATGTGGACAAAATGTATAAGACGAGAACTTTGGACAACATACATCGCAGTGATTAGAAGTCTTCAGTTTATAAATAATATAGTGTCACCGGTTTATCCAAAGTTCTGTTCAATATTGTTGAATTTAAATAAAATTAATCCTTGAAATCTCATATTTATTTACAACCTCATGTTGAAACCTGAAGGGACTGAAGTGACGTATACTACAATTGTATTTCTAGACCTATAACTGTTATTGATAATTATTTTATAAACATTTAATATAACAGAATAAAATTATTATAACTTTTGGTATAATGGTGTCTTTTGAAAATAGTGAATGTCGTAGCTTTTTTAGGCCGGCATGACAGCGGCGACCGACGAAGGGTGACGTATCTCTCGGCAGTCGCTGTTGTTTTTGGATTGCACTGAGCTTGCCCTCAGGCACGGTGTAGTCACTTTGCTAAATTACTATAAAAAATACTATTTTATCCTGGCAGATGAGAGTCTAACGATATTATTTTATCAGTATTGTGACAGTGCTAATCACTCCAGACAAACATAAAGGGTAGCAATAGGCGCGAGCGCGAGGCAATATATATTCAAATAGATGGAAGTGATCATTTGCCTTCATTGCGATTTACTTTCGATTACTCAGTAAATATATTATACCAGTCTGATAATAATATCACGGGCTCTTAGAATATTCCGGGAATTCTAACGCAGTGCGTGTACTATCTATTGCGGAATTTTTTCCTATCCTGAATAAAAAAACCACCGCAACTCATCACACCGTAGTGCTCGCGAGCACGTAGCCTTTAAATATAAGGTACTCTGTATCTTATATATGTTTTAGACACAAAGTACCTTTTTCTTAGAGCGCCTCGTCAGTGTCAAACTGCAAACTACACCGTGTGCACGCCCGATTGCTAAATATTACCACTACAACACACGACGCAATAACTCCACAGTAATGCGCTTATATATTTTCGGTAATTGATTTTATTTTATTGATTTAGTATTTACCACATTTTACGAAATTCGTAGCGAACAAAATGTTTGTGGCTTCTCGCATACACACTTATACAATGAAGTTTGTGTGGGTAAGTAACTATTTCATCATTATCATCAGCCTGTAACAGATTCACGGCAGGATCATAGGCCTCTTCCACAAGGAAGGTGTGGACATAATGACCGCGCCTGCGCACAACGTATTGGCGATTTCATACTCTGAGAAATCCACAGTTCTATATTTTCCCACATACAGTAGTACTACAAGAACATTTCTCAGGTTCAGGTTTCCCTATAATGTTTTTCTTCACTGTCAGCCGATACATTGCCAATAAAAATTAGTAAATGTACGTGAATTCCGAATAAATCGTCGGTTTATGCCGGCGTTCGAACCTTTGGACATCGGAATAATAATTCACATTTTAAACTACTAGACCATCGCGACTTTAGTTACTATTTACTAATATTTTCTTAGTTTTTGCATTTTTTAAACGATATATATTAACAGTGGCCAAGACTTCGCCTGCCTATATATCTTCATTAACAGTTGCTTGCAGCTTCACTCATTCTAATATAGATTTAATTTATCATTTGGGAACAGTACTTTCTTTCTTAATGGACAGTACATTGTGTCCTTTTATGTTTAATATATATATACCTCTGGCAACGTGTTTCCAAAACTTCAAGTTGATTGGTTTGGTAATTAGGCATCAAAGCATAACAAATAAACTTACTTAATTTTACATTTATAATATTAGTTAAATAAGACGCTATAAGTCTGCAGATAAAGATGGAATGACACGACAATCGTGAATCACGAATTGTATATCAAATGTAATATTCGTGAAATGGTACACTTAGTCATATTGTGAATCGGAATTAATTTGTATGTATCCAATAATAAAGCGGGATGCTACGCACAACTGTATTCCTACCATCCTGCAAACTATGATGAACAGTAACTACACATAAGTTTGTCGTGTTACAATGCTCATAAGTCATATATTGGGGGCCTGGAAATATTCGCAGGACGCAATTGTTGAGTTCTGCGATCTGTATAATGCCTTTGTTTGCGTTGACTATAGTACACTCATTCTAAAATTAAATATATATGGTGTTTGTGGACCTCCTTTCGACTTTCTATTCTCTTATCTAAAACAACTCTGTCAGAAAGTTAGTATAAACGGAGTGACCTCTGTGGGATAGTTTGCGTGAATTGGTGTCCCGCAGGTCTCTATTTTAAAACCGTTTTTGTTCTTGATGTATATAAACAATCTGCCGCTAATGGTAAATAACTGTGTTGATATTGTGCTTTTCGCAGATGACACTTCACTTATATTTAAAGTGAAAAGGGTAGATTCAGAGGTTGGACATCTCAATAATACTTTAAATGAAATTTATCATTGGCTTACATTAAACCTAACCTAACTTTGCCTAATGTTTCACGGGTTGTTAGTAGAATCAATAGCAAAGGGAATTTAGTAGGGTTATTTGACAATATATTCTTGGAAATGACACTTGATTCTAAATTACAATGGTCCTCACATAAAAAAAAGTTAGCGAGTAGATTAAGTTCTGCTGCATTAGCAGTTCGTAAGATTCCCAAGTTAACAGATATTATTACTACTAGGTTAGTCTACTTCACTTACTTCTATAGCTTAATGTCTTACAATATTTTACTATGGAGGACAGCAGCTGAGATAGGCACCACATTTTCATCACAAGCACAGTTGCATCACGATGAACTTTAATTACAGTGTTCGCATTCATCCTGGTCATCAGCTCCTCGGTCTTGATGACAGATGCTGAGTCCTGTATATGTCCCGATGACTTCGAACCGGTGTGTGGTGTAGACGACCATACATACGATAATAGTTGCGAGTAAGTAATTACATTAAATTGACAACATTTAAATCACTGTATACGTGATTAGTCGATGGTGATGGATGAAGGAATCGGATTTATCAACAGTCTTGTTAACAGAAGTGAAACACGTCATTCCATTAGCATCCTACTTTGGCGAAAGAACGTGTATTTATTATTATTTAGTGTGGTATTATTTTAGGACAAGTACAGGTAGTTTTCGACTTACGTCGTTTCGATTTACGACGAACATTGTTTTGACACTATTCCTCAAGCACACGTCAATTGTTTCGATTTCCGACATAGGAGCATTCACTTATCGCGGGGATTACCCCGCACATGTCACTTATTTTGTTTAGTTAGTTCAAGGACAATGGACAATCAAGACGAAATACATTTTTTTTTTTACATCTTTGACAGTATTTGTTTTTACGTACTTATTTACGTGAATTTTAATCTAACTATGCTACCTAAACAAGACAGTAATAGTAAAGTGAATCATTATTAAAAATATTAATAACACACAAATACCAAAAATAACTATACATTTCATAAGTACTTATAAATCATTTTAAGAACTTACTTTTGATAATAAAGTATGTATATCCTTTGTTATAAATGCAGTTTTTTTTTTTTTCGAAATGACTACGCTATTGACCCAGCAAGGTCTTAACAGCTTCACCGGGCTACTAAGGCGAGCGCTTAAGGCACTCAGCCGATTTTATTTTGGCAACCAGCTCAAGGGTGCACGGCACACCTCGGCTTGGCTGTGGCCTGTTGCATGCAAAATCGCGACCTATCTTAGCTAACCTAGCTAACTATTCATATATTGAAACGTATATGTGTACCAAGCATACACGCCTCAACAACTCCTCCATACATTTATTATCGGAAAATTGAGAGTTCTTTCATGTGTAAGCGTGTAGGCGTGCACGTGTGTGGGGGTGATCGTGTAGTGTTGTAGCGGTGATGTATATTTGTGTGTCACCGTATCGCGCAAGCAACGCACTCAAGGGCTCCCTACCGAGGGATCGAACCTAGGCTTGAGCCGCTGCCGTGGGAAGCCTAATCGGGTGTGCGGGAGCGAAATTTACCCCCAGACCACGGCGGCGTGATTTGTGGTTACGCGGGCGTGGGCGTGAACACGCTCTGTTTCGAGGGACAGGCTGGTACTGCTCGTTCGCTGACGTGATTGAATCAGGAGGGTCGGTAAAAATGTGTCGCGAACGTCTTTTATAACGCGCAGCGTTAGGTACGGGTTCATAGTTTGCGGCGGATACCACTAACGGACTGGGATGAAACTGAGCAGTTTTACTGAATACTTGGTATAATAACACGGTCAGCAGAGCAATGTTGATACGCAGCTGGATTTGTATGATTAACGACTCTCTCTGTCAAATTATTTCGATTAATACACAAGCATGTACATACAGATGTATAATTTTTTTAATTAATATATACGTTCAACTATAAAAATAGAGATATTAATTATTGCTCTAACTAATAATGTGGTATATATCATTCTAATTTCTATTATTCCAGGATAACAAATTAATGAAAACATCGTTATTCTGTTATTGGTAATCATTTACAGACATTCAACATTACGATAGAAATAATGTAATGTTGATCTTACTATCGTGTCATGGTTATACAGTAAGGTAATCAACAGCAGAATAATTGATAACAGTTTATAAACTAGTTTTTTCTAAAATAACACAACACCGTTATTCATTATTGATATACAAACGTTATTGGTATATTTATTTAGACATTTTCAACAGGTTTCCAGTTCTAACCATATAGAACTGCTAAAGAATGGCTGATAATAAGTTGTGGCACATTTTGTGTTATTAATTAATATAGATAAAAAAAATCGACTAATATTCAGTGTTAGGAAAGGGTTTAATTTCCACAATTACTTTCAGATTGAACTGCGCAGGAGTGAAATATGCGTACACAGGCGAATGTGGACAAAATTCGTGAGAAGAGAACCTTTGACAACATACATCGCACTTATTAGGAGTATTCAGTTTATAATAAAGTAATGTTATCGGTTTCTTTAAAGTTCTGTTCAATGTTGTTAAATTTAAATAAAGTTAATCCTTGAAATCTTATATTTATTCATAGCCCTATATTGAGACTTGACGTTGATGATATATTACCTTTTGTATTTCTAGACCTATATTTGTTATAATTATTTTTATAAAATATATCAAATAACAGAATAAAATGTTTGCTACTTTTGGTAAAATTATGGGTTTTGGTAACAGTGAATGTCTTACTCTCAAGATCAAAATCGAAATATCCTTTATTTAATTTAGGCCTTGAGAAAGCGCTTATGAACGTTAAAGATACCACCGGTTCGGGAAAACAACCCATTTATCGAAAACCAACGGCAAGAAACTTAATCTGGTTAATCTCTTCATGTTACGTTATGTTCATCTTCTACAAAACATAAATAGTTACATTCGTTATTAGTGGATACACAGAGAGGGGCGTCATTTTCAGATATCACAATCGTTTACATATTGATCCACACTATAATAGTTTTTACATATTAAAACCCGCTTGACATGGTGGTTGAACTCACTATTCTGGAAGATGTGACTTTAATGGTGTTAAAGTTAATGAGATAGTGACGAAAACTACTAAATTATTCATATTATAAATCAAATATTTGCGCTGTATTTTTTATTTAATAAATGAAGTATTTTTTCATATTACAACAAAGTCTTTCCATTAGTTAATTTATTTCTAGTCTTATAATCTGGATATAAAACCTAGGATGTAAGATTGTCTAGAGTTACATGAATTATTTTCACTAAAATACCTTATTTCTGAAATTATATATTGTCTACATTTTTTTAATGTTATTTTCAAATTGCATCATCTTCCATTTGTTTGTAATTTAGTAAAGGAATATCTAACCTAAACCTAAATAAATGACATCTATCGTAGGTAAATTACATGCAAAACATATAAATCAATTTTCAATGTTCTGTTGGCTTTATTAAAGATTTGGTTTGCTAAGACTACCAAAGATCTAATTATATTTCGATGAAAGATTATTTTTTTATACTTCATAGGTTTTAGCGTTTGACCACAATCTAAGCTGATCTTACATGATGACATGGTCTAAGATGGTAAACACGCCAAATTTTGAGAGAACTGGTTCTCAAGTGCGTGTGTCGGAACACACCAACTGGTGCTTTTCGACAGGTTTTTATCTTAAGGGTAGTAGCTAGCTAGACGGTGTTAGAAAAAGCCCTACTACCACGCTATATTCACAAAATAAATCAAACTACCCAAGCCCTTGCAGGCCAACATTATACATACGCCTCTATTTTAGGATTGTACTGTGCTTTTCAGAGAGAGTGTCATCAGTTCATCGTGGTTGTAATAACAAAAATGTTCACTGAGATATTTTTGACCCGAAACAAAAGAAAGTAGCGACGAGAGTGAATATCAAAATTATAAATTTCAACACCATTTGACCGACCACTGTAAAAATCGGCAAAAGTGATTGCTTATACGTGGATAATTTTTTATAGTATTTATTTTCTATAACTCATCGCTAGATAGCGCTACAGCACGTAAATATGTTTACTGTTCAACCGATACGTAGGAAAATATAATTGTTTCTTTTCTACTTACACGATAAATAACGTAGCTACGAATTACAATAAATAAAAACAAGCGAAATTAAATCCGTATTCATAGTCCATTATATTAATGGAAGTATAAAAATATATAAGCTTTAAGGAAAAATATATGGTTTGATCAAATGTTTGTCAAACGTGCAAATAAGAATTGTCCATGAACTTGTGTATAAATGCGTGGGAATTACAAATAACTCTCAGTTAATAACGTAGCCCGAGGCGCACAGATCTTATTTTAATTATGGAGTACATATTTGGTAAGTTACCCATAAATTTAGTTTGTTCCAATTAATCCGAACACAAGTAACAACAATTAATCAGTTAACTGTTAATTTTTAAAAATTGGTACTAACTATCTTACTAATTTTAAGCTATTTCTGTTAAGTTTTACCATTACTCACCATCCCCTTATAGAACCGCATAATGATTTTAACCTACATAATCATCAAGATTGTTTTCTATCTGCTTAAATAAGACTTGTCAGAATTCATCTGTGTCGTAGCTTAGCCCACATAAACTATTCTATTAATATATATTCAAAACATACATATACTATTTGTCAGTTTTGGTGAATTTTGATAGTCTTTTTTTTATTTTTATTTTTGGCAACTAATCGTCTAGTAGACTAGTGCCTTATTACAAGTTTCTTGCTACCATTTCAATATTCTAACAAGATGGTTGCCCGCTTGCCAAAACTTTCCAGGCAGTTTTTCTAGCAAGTCAGAATCCGTGCTCCATGGAATTATTTCCCATCCACTTTACTTCTGTACAATAAATGAACTATTATATTACGTAAAATACACCAATATTACAAAATATGGAGTCAAAGTATAGAAGATAATGAACTAATTATAAAATCCAGTATAGGACATTTCCAGGTTCCGCTAAAAATTCCCTGTATAGACTTATTACGGAGACAATGTGTCTATTTCTGTCATTTGTCTATTGTACTACGGAAATCCCAGCGGTTACCAACCGGCATTTTTTTTAACCCACTACAAAAAGGAGGTTATTCGGAATTCGATTTTTTTTAATACATATTACTCCTAAACTTTGTAATTTACAAACTGACTAGCGGGCCCGTCAGACGTTGTCCTGCCTTAATAATAACAAAATCTAAAAATCAACCGCAGCACCATC
The DNA here is from genome assembly GCA_014332785.1 of Antheraea mylitta. NCBI lineage: Eukaryota > Metazoa > Arthropoda > Insecta > Lepidoptera > Saturniidae > Antheraea > Antheraea mylitta. The sequence goes on from JACEII010000098.1 coordinate 1,062,657, forward strand.
TACCGGATTCAGCTATGAATCTAAACCATTTTTGAATCTAACTGAACACACACAAACATTTCATCAAAGGAACCGTTTAAGAGGGGTTCAGTCGTACACACGGACCGAAGAATTATATAATATATAAAAATTATAAAATGTTTTTTTTTTATTGAAGAGAACAATTAACATTGGACCTTGGATTTACAAGCGGGCTCTAAAATGTCAACAGCATACAAATGTCACTGTGGTGATTGAGGTATTGACAGGTTTAGGTGGCAGGTTCCAAAACTCTATAGATATAACACTAACTATGGTCAAGAATTTCTAAGTAGTTTTTTTTTCAACTCGGGTTAAGTTTTTATATTATTATCCATGCATCACCATATTTCGTTTCCTTATCCAGTTTTCACACTGATTTTATTAATCGGAGCTACGTTAATGGCGGTTGAAGCTCAAGGCTGCATCTGCCCAGCGTTGTACAAGCCAGTTTGCGGCACTAATGGCAAAACCTACAGCAATCCATGCAGGTATACCTTATAAACCAAGTTAACAACGGTAGCAGATGTTAGAAGCAGTATTACAAAAGCGCCTGTCCATTGTTTTGGCATCGAGAAGCCTTACAAAATAATCGAAAGAACTTAAAGCCACACAGCTAATACTAGCAGCTGTTGAGTGTATATTTAAGATTTTTTCGTTATTCACATACATTTATTAATTTAAATTGGTAACACTATCGTCTGATGGAGCAGGAAAACTTTGTGAAAAAACCTGAACTTGAGGAATATTCTTGTAGTGCTACTGTATGTGGGAAATCATAGAACTATGTATTTCTTAGAGTTTGAAATCGCCGATACGTGGGTTGGCGTGGTGATTATGGCTATACTTTCCTTCGGGAAGAAGCCTATGGACCTGGAGTGGATGTCTTAAGGCTGGTGATGATGATTTTTTTTTGTTATTCTTCTGTTCTGCAGACTCTTGGTCCGCACCTTTTTTACTTTCGCTTTTTTTATTGTCTGCGTGAAAAATCGTATCTTTAAGCAACTATTGGATGTTTTTTATTTATTTTGAATTAACTATTTACTAGAGTCGATTTTTTAATGATGTTATTGCTTTTATGGTTTTATTATGATCCTGATGGTGATGGTGATGTGATGATGATGAATAATATTAGTATATCTATTAGTATAGAGGTTGTTCAAACATCAAAATCCAATTACAATAAGGAGTAAACAATTTTTTTCAAGTGTTAATATATAACCTATAATATAATATTATGATTTGTACTGAGTATTAGTATTAGTAATTAGTATTTGTTGATGGTAATTAAAGAAAACCGTACCGTTTCCATTTTTTTTAAAGATAAACTACTAATTGCATGCTAGAGAAAAACTTGCGTTACGCGTTAAACATGAAATAAGTATTTATCTGTGTATAAGTCAAGTATGTATAAGTGCCTGTTAGTGTACTACTATACAATAATACATAAGAGATATACATTGAAATGTTATAGCATAATTATTTATGCAAAAAAACTTATCATTTCAGCTTAAAATGCGCTGGAGAGAGGATGGCACACTGGGGAACGTGCGGCATATAATTTCGATTGAGTTACTGAGAAAAATGTATTAACGCAACCGTGAAATTAAATTAAAACTAATCATATCAAACGAAAAAATAATTTAAATACCTAATCAAATAATCATCCGTGATAATATACAATTAAATAGAATGATTGTTTTTGTTAATGAATGTAAATTATGCTCTGTTAGTCATAATTTCGACTTAGATTTGAGTTACGAAGAAAAATGTATGAACAAAACTGTATAATTAAATTAGAACTAATTCAATTAAATGAAGAAATGTTTTAAATACCTATTCAAATAACCATTTCTGATAATAAACAATTAAACTAAAGGATTTTTTTTTTGTATAAATGAATATAACTTATGCCCGTTTAGTTTTGGTGTAAAATAATTCGATGTTAGCATATTTGAAATCAATAAATTCTGACACTTTTTTCCGATCACCAGAAAAGTTGGTATAGCTACTAGATTTGCGGGGTGGTAGGGTTTTACAGCCCGACTGGGTCGCAACCACCATGTACATGGCGAAAAAGCCCGTCATAGTGACTCGCTTTTGCGCGTCGCGTTTCGGGATCAGCCTGTGCATATCCAGTACCAGGTGACTTTCGTCATTATGGCCGGCATGACAGCGGCGACCGACGATGGATGATCTGTCTCTCGGTGGTCGCCACTGTTTTTGGATTGTACTATGCTTACCATCAGGTATAGTGCAGTCACTTTGTCGTGCTACAATAAAAAAAAAAGATGACGTTGTAACTTTTGTACACTTGAAATTATCATTATGTAAATTTAAATGACAATATTTAAGCAATATATTTTTTATAACGAACGTATTTATTAAAATAAGTAGTAATGACGAAGGTATTGTTAAACGCGTGCAAAACCACGATTATAACTAGTTTCAATGTAAACTAATCGTCGTTTAGCATGTTTAACTGAACATATAAATTACTCTGCAGTTTGCTATTAGATTGACTCTAACCAAGATTAATTACAGCGGGTGCTATTAATTGTGGCTATAGTGGTAATGTGGGTTCCGACATCCATGAATATATGCTTTAATAAGTTTGAAGGGTAGTGGTGGGTCGGGTTACCTATATTTTAGGCTCACTAAGATCAATACCAGTTTTTATGGTTTTATAACAAATTACTAAAGCATATGGATAATGAGTTCAAGCTCCATGTCAAGCGGATTTTAATTTATAAAGGCTTTTGTAGAGTCGATCAATATGTGAACAATGGTGACTCCTGGAAATGACGCCTTTCTCTGTACATCTACTAAAACAAATGTAACTATCTACGTTTGTAATAATATATACCATGAAAGGATAATCCAGATCGAGCTTGTTGCCAGTTCTTCTCGATAACTGGGTTGTTCTCCTGAATCGGTGGCAGCTTTGACGTTCATAGGCCCTCTCAGGCCCTCTCAGGGCCTAAATTGAGTAAAGTATTTTTTGATTTTGACTTTTAGGTTTTGATAGCTATATTTTTATTGATATTAAACATTTTGCTTATACGTAATTACGTAATTCGTAAGTACATGCAAAATAATATTAAATATATATGTGCCTAGGTCTACTGAAACTGGTTCATAGATGCAGCTTACTAGTTAAGAATTTAATGCCAATGTCTACCTTTATAGTTAATCAAACTGGTTTTTTTTTTCGAACTTACTACGCTATTGGTCTTGCAAGGCCTTTACAGCTTCACCGGACTACAATCAAACTGGCATTAGAACAACTATACTGCTATGGGATTTCATCATAAAGTTACTGTTCATCGAGAAATCTATAACTGGTTTCAGCATAAATGGGTTGGCTCGCCCAAGGTTCCACCACCCGAACCACAGAAACTCCGACGTCAAGTAACAGTGCTCGCATTGTTGCCTTTCGTTTGCTCACTAAAGAGCGCCGGAAGACCCACCTCCCCTCTTGTTCCCTTCTCCCAAACACAGGCTGTCAACGCACTTACGACTCCCTTGGTGTAGCTAGTGTCCATGCATGGCGGTGATCACTTAACATCACATGACCCACCCGTTCGATGCGATGTCGAAATACACTATCATCACAATCTAAAACCACATATATATCGCTAACTATCATTACTTCAAAAGAATAATTCATTTTTCCTCTTGACGATCTTTTAATATTACTAATGGTCATTATTTTTTAAGTCTCAACATTATAATTGATGTTATGAAGAAAAAAAGTAACTGTTTTCATTTTTATTACAATAATACTAAAGCTCGTTAGCTGCTACTGAACAAAAACAAGTAAAACAAATCAGTTGACAAAAACATGGAGAAAAGTACAGTTTTAACTTCGCCTTATAAATGACAGTTTGTGAGTAAGGGTGGATATTTCACGCAAAAACTACTGAACGGATTTTAATATAACTTTACTTTAATATAGCCGTTGCTCCGCCCCAATAATAAAACAATCGTGACAGATTATATATCTAATCCTTCCTCATGAATCACTTTATATACTGGTGATAAGCACATGAAAATTCTTTCAGCAGTTCTTCAGTTTATCGCGAACAGACAGACGTCGCAAAAGACTAATATAACATACGTATTTCGAGAAAAATACAGCCTATCCTAATCCCAACTAGTTTTTATGTTATAAATGATAATGTGTTTATATGTTGCGCTTTCACGCCTTTCAATCAAAGGACAAACATTTGAAAAAAAATTACTTTTTCCAATGGATAGACCTTAGATTAGTGCGAGCGAAGTTGCATGCAAGATTTTGATTATTTATATAGTTGTATTATCAAACTTTCTTGGAATTTCAGAATATACATGACGAAATTTTAAAACAGAATAGAAAATACAGTAACAATAACGTTAAAGCGTTGATAATATTTTTAACTTTTTACTGAAAAAGATAAATTTCTGTCTAAAACGTCATAAAGATTTTTAACGGCTGAAGTTGAACGTCATATAAAACCAAAACTGACGCCCGCGCGACAAACCTCATACATTTTGGTCGGATTATACAAAAACTTATCCAGATTTATCGTTTCTTAGACACGCAGCTTAACTTTACGAGTTAGTGATGGGAAATTACAACTAATAGACATCGATGTTCTTTTTTATCATTTTGTGGAATCCAACTAAAACCACTTTTTAAAATTACATATATCGAAATCCTACCATTGTGTTATCGAGTTTCATCATATGGTATATACATACGTATCTATGAAAGTACAATTCTTCCTTACCAGTTAATAAACTTCTTTGCAACACATTGTGATGATCGCGGCGATATATTCCAGTCCAAAAAGTGAAGTTGGCTCACTCGTTAGGACTAACAATCTATCACAACTGACTCAGTGTTACAATCTTATTATGGTTGGTTACACATTTTACGCTGCAGTAAGTAACGCAATATTAGATAGATTACATGGTTGTATGTACTTTATCTTTCTCTATACTCTATGGGTTTTAGCTTTGGGCCTTATCGCACTGTATTTTAAAATACGATGTGACTTAAACTTTCATTTACCATGTTAAACCCGTAGAGGAACTAGCACTCAAATGCATAGGCAGTAACGCCTTCACGACAAATTTTCCACTTAATCATAGGAGCTTTTTAAGTTGACATGGAAAACGAATACCATTGTGCGATTTAATTATTAAGATACAGGATACAATCATTCGGTGATAGCTCAGACTCGCTGCAGGATTCAAATCTATGTTGAGTGATACAGTTGTCTAACACACTAACACTGACCTATTATAAATTTATATATATTTTGTACCATTGATGAAATATCTATTTTAAAAAGTATATTAAAACAAACAGTTTTTGAACAACTTTCGCAAAATCTTTCTAAGTTCTAGAAAAGAAATCAGAGTTTTTAATACAGATAGAATAAATACAATATAATAATTTAATAGAAACACAATTTAAACCGCATAACATCATAAAAGACAAAGTATAACAAAATTAAAATATGTACCTTTTGCCCTCGCAATATACTTTAAGTAAATATTATTTACGAACATCCGAAGAGATTCTGGTGAAATTGAACCTTTAGGAAACCGGAAAATTCAAAATAAACAAACCATACAACTCTTATGTAGGTAATTTTGACAGTTTTATTATGATTTTCCTCATAACATTACCGATGTACCGGATAATAAACTCAAGGCTTTTGTAAAGTTTATTACAGGTCGGGTCGTTACATAAATGCTTATATTATCTGGAAATGATTACTCTCTGTAATAATGTTATAACTATTAACACCATTATTTATTTTATAATTATGTTAAAATGTATATCATAAGGTATTTGTGTACAAAATATATATTGGTATATCTGAAATGTTACAATTTGAAAGTAGTGTATTTTTGTAGATAATTTTTAATTTGTTTTTCAATTAGATGACAATGATGTCTTATGAATTTGTGGTTAATATCCTGTAAAATACGTTATCCATGTATTGAATTTCAAAGAAAGTATCTATAAGTTATTCTTCAGTATAAACTAAATATGACTAGGGAGCTTATATTACTCGCGTCTGCAGGAAGTTTACTACTCATTCCTCTAGACATGCACCGTGGTGGTGCTAAAGAGTAATAAATTGTTAGCCACTGCACTGTTCCACATATATAGAGCCTCGCAGCGACAAATAGAAAAATAGTAAGAAGTACTAAGTAAAGTAACAAAGAACTTGATTAACAAGAATACACAAAGAAGCATCGAATTGACATGTCATAAACTTGTAATATCTATCAATAATTCATCGTATCACTGGAGAAGCTGAGTTCCTGAGTGAAGACTCACTTATCTCCTGCAAGAGGATGAAAGTGACTGCGTTTCATAATAAATTGTATTTGGGAAATCAAGTAGTGAAATTGAGACAAAACAATAAACCAAAATAAAATATAGTAGCAATCTTTACGTAAAACAACTGTCGATATTTTGATCTGTTGTTCTCAAAGTTCATGGTTGCGGGTAAACTGTAGATATGAATAGTTATTGTTCAGCAATACAATAGGGTATTATCGTGAATGAGCGAATCTGTTTCCAAATAGAATAAAAAAGCTGCTGTGACGTAAAATAGCTTTTGCAATGTCATTGATTTTCGTCTACCACTTAATGCGTTACTCGTATTTCTCTCCATTCATTCTATACGTCATTTTTGTATCTTTACTTGTGTAGACGGAAAGTATCAAATGAAATATTGCTATTTCCTTCATATTCATCAAGTTCTATTTAAATTAAGACAAAATCCACTACAGTCACTTTTAAAATGTTTTTTTAAATTCACTCGACATTTTGAGGAATCTATACAAATAATCGAAGTAATATCTGAAACGGCTGAATAAATTTAAATGATTTTTAAGAATATAGAATTATCACCAGTATTTTATTTAAACTTCAATATTTTAATCTTTCACCTTACTTTTTCCAAAGAGGTGACGAAAAATGTTGTATTAAAATACTTTAGAAAATGGCTTTCTAAGATTTTTGTCTGTCGTCAGCAAAAAACGTTCTTATAATACTCTTTATTACCTTAAAGTACCAACTTGAAAAGGTCCAAGAGGTCCTTACTTTAGTGAGAAGAGATATTCATTTTGCTTGGAAATACTGAATTAATTCTCTATAAATTCTTGTAACATAGCGATTTTACACATTAAAAGAGGTTTATTTTTATTAAGATTCTTTGATTACAAATTAAGACTAATGAACATTATGATAAATAAAAGTTTGAGATTTAAATCAAGAGGTGAGAACAGGCCATCTTGATTAAACTTTATAATGGTGGTAAGGCTCTTTCTAATGCTTGTCTGGTTAGCTGTCACTCTCAGTATGAAAATTTGTTATAAATCATTTTGTACATAAGTTCCGATAACTTCAAAATAGATGTTTTTTATATTTCCACATAAAAACTACTAAATACATTTTAGTAAATCTTTGAAATAAGGAATATAACTTATACATTAAAATTACATTAAAATAATTACATTAACTAACATAAATTAGTTTAAAAAGGTACTGCATAAAATGTAAAATATATGAAGTACACTTGAAAAAAAAAAATCGTTCTATCTAAGAGGTATTTCAGTGTGCACTAAACTGTAAACCGTACGTGCTACATGAATATTGAATATACTGTCAACATTTGTAAAGGTACAAACTAAGTCACGAGCGATTGCTAGTCTGGTATAAAGTTTAAAAATGAGCAAATGTTTTACCCTTATTTTAACTTTTTTTTAGCATTTTAGCTTTGGCTGCAAACAAGCGAATTCTTGAATATCAAAACAAACTATAAATTTAATATCTAGCAAATGTGAGGATAGTAAATCATTGACAAATTATTTTCACAAACACCACATAACTATTCATACATTCATACGTCACTGATGACTAATGATTTTGTCGTTAGTGTTAAATGAATGAAGAACTCTCCATGGATATGTTCATAATATATTCATAAATCTGAAGAAGACATCGTTCATCATTAGAAAATTCTATAAAATAGTTGAGACAAAATGACTTACCTCATGCTTATGATCCTTTTTGATGGAGCCTCCATGACCACCGGTGCTCTGGACTGTGTTCATCTTCTGATAACGTTTCGATGCACAATTACACAAAAACACAACAATCTTCCTACACGATAAGACTTCTTAATTTATTAAATACAAGGCTAAGTTTAAATGGACATTTCGCACTTATTTAGGCACCGTTTACAAGACGTACTTGATTTCACAGTATTACACGATTTAATAACATCAAAAATTACATAGATATTTTTTTGTAATGTATTTAATTTGACAATTTTTTTTTATTTACACTGTTTTATTATTCATATAAATGTTTTTACAGGTATGTACGTTTTGAGAATTAATTAAAATAATAAATTATACATAATTAATTAAAAAAAAATAATTAAACGATTGAAAAGCTACAAATGCAACGTGTATCAAGGAAATAATAAATTGAAAATTATATTATATTAGGGTCCCTCGTAGCTCAGTGAAAATCTGTTAAGAACGCGACGGTCGGCTGTGGACTAAACGGAAAACATCTCCGGATTTGCATAAACCAATTTGATGGCAGACACGCGATCTTGTTGATCGTTTGAGACATTAATATTACGACTCGGTGGAAACAGTTCCGTGAATCGTATACGGTATTTAACCTTGGTGTTTAAAAAAAACGTCGAGCCAGACATAAAGGCTGCCGACCGAAGTGAAAACACAAAACAATGAAATAAATAAATGTGTTGAATTTTCATATTAATTATAGTTTGAATGACTTTTCAGTATTTGTTTATTCAAAGTATTAACATTAGATGTGGTTTTCAAGTCTATTGTCAGTCGGAGCAATAGTTATATACATTTTTATAAAGTCTATTAATCAACCAAATTTATGATGAGCTGAAAACATCAATATTACATGTATACAACGTGTTGCTATTCTGAAAACAAGCAACACAAGCACAATACGGTCGGTTATGCTTATGTAGTATATCATGACGCTAAATTATACATTTATCTCCTGCCAAAAATACTGTTCAACGCGCCTTAAGAAGCTTTCACTTCAAAAAACTAATTTTATTTAAATCCTGCTTTAAAGCCCTTTGTAGAAAACTTCATAAATAAACATAAAACAATCACTTTTGTCTCGTACAAAACAATTTCCTAAGTTAAATTAACCCATAATACTCAAGTCAGTGTCACTCAGTAACCACCGCGGAAACCTTGCACTCCAATGTATATACTAGCATCCTAGAGTCACTTTTCACGTATAGAACAACACCTTTTCAGTCACAGTGACTCGTCATGTCATCAATGTCATGTAACGTTAAATGATGACGTCTAAGATGATATATACGTTAAACTTAGAAGGGACTGGCTCTCATTTGCAGCTGGCGGAACACACTAAAGGGTGCTTAGAGACAGATTCTCATCTTGAGGGTGGTAGATAACCAGGTGGACTTAGAAAAAGCTCTATCACCTTGCTACGGTTTCATTACAATGTTTTCCTTCGCAGGAAGCTCTGACTCAGTTGCAAGGATTCGAACCTACGTCTATCGACATTTTGTCCGAACACGCCATCAACTGAATTGGAATGAGTTCTATTAAATTTGTTTGTTTGTTCAGTCCTGATGACGATACACGTAAATGAAATAAAAACAAAATGGCCCCCAAACACCTTGATATAATAACGAAACCCATTTATTTAAAAGCTTATTTAAAAATATATATTTAGGCTAACGATGTAAATCCATCCATACTAAGTAATCCTAATCAGCCAACTAGTGTTCAGACTGTTAACAACACCTGCTTACACTTTATGATGTGTTCACGTTAGTATTTAAAACAATATGTTAGCCATAAAACTAGAACTCAACAAAGCGTTAGTAAAACCCTATATCCCTAGGTTCAGTCGTAAATATCTCTGTATGACCATCATAGACAACTTTGTTAAGTTCACGTATGGTACAAGTGTAAAGCGGAAGTTTTTATTCGGATAATATCAAATAAATAATTAAAGGTATAACAGGGCACTTGAGAATTTACAGAAAATGTTTTGTTATCTCATTAAATTACTTTATCTATAGTCATTGACAATTATTTTCCATTTTTAATTGCAGTTTTATCAAAACCATTTAGCCGCTATAAACTGTTTACCTATAATAAATTACTTCTGTTAAATTTTACGATCATTGCTTAACCCCTGTCGAAAAGCGTAATGATAACGTATCTAACATATATTCAAAAATTCCTAATCCTATCTGCCAAAGCTCGTGAAACTGAGTTCACTAGTTCCGGAGAACTATACTATGTATAAATTGGATTCCCGGTTTACATTACATTAAATAAAAAGAGGATTCAGTCATTTTTTATTTCTTGGGCTTTTTACAAAAATCGGTTGAGTGCCTTAAGCGCTCGCCTCAGTAGTCCCGTGAAGCTTTAAAAGCCCGTCAAGCTAATAGCGTAATTATTTTAAAATAAAAACAACTCTATTTATTCTGGATAAGCAAAGTTAGTAAAAACTCTTTTGATATTCTGTAAAGTGAAATGAAAACAACAACGAATTAAAAACATCTCCATTTGAAAAGATATACTGTCTTTCATTTGTTTTATTGAAACGATTTTCTACTCCACGTTGGAGAATTGCTCGAGCGAACTGTGAGTTATCACCCACATGACAACCGAAAAATACTAGAGATATGTTATGAAGTGTATGTGGCAAACGTTTTGCCGAGAAAATATAAAACATAAAGGAGGCCCATCTTCCCTCCCTTCTCCCCCTCCATTTTCCGTTTCCCTCCCCCTATCTCTCAAAACACAGGCTGGCAACGCACTCGCAACTACCTTGGTGTTGCTACTGTCTATGGACGACAGAGATATTTTTTTGGTAGGAGATAAAATTATAACTTCGCGTCATGACATGCTATTAAACCTCTAGAGTACCAATAGAATTTGAAATAGAGAGAAACTTATGATAACAATTTCGATATATAGATTATGGTATTTAAATAATCCATACTCGTTGCTTTTTATAAATGTCGAATAAGGTGTAAACCCATATACAATATAACTACTATTGTCTCTAGTCCACAGTTTCTCTCACGGGAACATGTCCGACAACAATGAAAACACACAAAAGGTACGTCAATAAAGAGTAAAACGTAGCTGTTTTAATAACAGAAGCGCACGTGAAAGCAACAGTATAACTGAAGACCTAACGTAGGCTTTAAACCTAAATACCTCTGAGAGATCGTTAAACGCAACTTTATATTTATAGTGTGTGGTACAATTATGAAACTTTTCAGCAAAGGCATTATTTATTTTTATATATAACAATTCTTATTTAATTGGATCTCTCGATATATCTATAGCGTGTAGATTTTGTGTTAAAAATGCTACTTTACTATCAACACAGTTGTATACGGAGCCAGTAATTGAGTTGTGGGGAATGGTACGCCGTTGCTCACATAGGCATTCACATTTCGCTACTTTTGAGTAATGATAGTTTTCATCTGGCGTAGTTTCTGAACTATATTTTACACGATGGATGCTCAATTCCTAAAATTCACAGCGTGATGTTAATAGCCTGAAATTTCCCCAATAATAAACTATAATTTTCGAAAAAAAATCTTAAGATCTCGCGAATAATTTAACAGACTCAATTGCAAATATACGACATTTCGCATTAAAAAAAAAACAAACAGTCTTTTGAGTTTTATAAAGTCAGTATATAGATTATCTAATAAAACGCGTAATGAGTTCAGCAACAAACTAAAAAATTTATTACGTATACCACAATTAACACATAGCATAGCCCTATTATGTCAAATGCACAAAGAACAACTAGATGTCACTACTGATACGATATTTTGTTATATATGATTATGTTGACATTATCTACATGCTAAATCGTTTATACAGAAACGGTATCTCTATATATACCTTTTTCGTCGTAAAAAAATTAATACAGTTTAAAATAATAAATGTAACCATCCATCCAAATCAAACCGCGTTTTTCGAGTTAATACTCCATAGGCCTTGAGGGCATTGTATATATTAAACTTGCTTTGATGGAATTTCATTTGTGTTTTCGGTATGTTTTACTCGATTTCTCCTTAAAATTAGTTTTAGTAGTGTATTTTATTTTTTATCCGAAATAACAGCCCGGAATATCAAAATAAAATTTAACTACTAATAGTAAAAGTACAGCTACTACCAGAGCTTCTATATTTTATTTTTTAGAAAAACGTGCAATTACAGATTAAACACTTATATTTAAATGGATAGCGAAACTATGATAATTTTATAACTCTGCAATCCAATTATAAATTGTACAAAACATTATCAATCCTAACAATAACCACAGTTAGCTTGTCGATAACATATAATGTAATGACGCGGTGACTTTCAATTATTAAGGTTTCAAGACACCTTTAGATGTTTATCGACAGATTTTTAGTTCGAAGTTAATAAAAAATGTATGTAAAAAAGTGATTGTATGATTCATCGTAATATTTTCCACTGCTGAAAACATGTAGTCGCTGTAGGATTCGTACTTGCCCTGACTGATGAACAATTATCGCTTCATTATTCAGTAAGACAGGTATTTTAATTAACACGACGTCTAATTTCTCAAGACCCAAATCTCAAAATGGCGAATTATAGTTTTAATTTCACGATATCGTAAATGGTTTAATAAAAAAAGTACGTATAAATGAAAAAGTAATAACAAAAATACATTGTACATAAACATTATGATGCTATAATAAATAATTTGTTATATTGGACAATCCAGGGATTATTTTTTGTAAACAAAGTTTTACATTTGTTTCCAAGAATCAATACAATATATTATGTGAAATCTGCGAATAATATTCAAGCACAAAAACGATATTATCTTATCCCTTATAAAATAAACCATACACTGCATAAATGCGGGAGGCTGGATCTAACTTTACATGAAATTCTCACATTTAACTCCTATACTGAAAACAGTAACCATATCACTGTGGCATACGCACGCAAATAAATTCACAAAGTAATATATTCGGAATGCATAGGAAATGAAATGGTACATAAAATTTATGTGACAGAAATACACAAAATGTTGGTGCAAGTTACTTGATTTATGTAACATCGATTTTTCTCCGAGATATATGTACGTACTACTGAATATATTTATAAAAATCTAGATCAATATAAATAGGTACAGATAAATAAACCCATTACCATCTTGCTATATTGGGGAGGGGGGGGGGGTTCATTCGGACCTGCCAAATAAAGTTATATAGCGTGTTCTGTATTATTGTTTATATAAATATATTTATTATTACTACACTTATTTGTAAACCTGTGATGTTACCAACAAATATGGATGTAACCCTTGAATTTGTGCTAAATAAATGATATCATTATTATATTAATGTTGTTCTACAAATCATAATGTGTTTAATTAAATTTATCTATTGTCTTATTTTAAATATTGTTACGTGTGATGATGTTAAATTTTGTAATGTCCTTCGTGATGCAAATAGCATAACTGAACCGTAATTGCCACAGATATCTTGAATTATTATTCAATAGAAATAAATTGGTATTACCGTGATATAATACAATTTAAAGAATGAATTGCGTCTCAAATATCTTCGATGTAGACCTTTTTCACACGGGGTCTTCTAAAACTCAAGAAAGCTATCACTACTTTTGTTTTTAAATAAATCTGAAAACAAAATTTATGTATTATCTATTACTACATATTATAAAACAAATTCCTCTGCGTCGTCTGTTTGTCTGACTAGTTGCTATAAACTCAAAAACAACTTAACGGTAATTCATGCGCTTTTCATATGTAGCTGGGGTGATTCACGAAGAAGGAAGGAATATTTGTAAATTGGTTAAAGTATAACTATAATTGTTGGAAGGTTCGAAAAATGTCAAGCTGCCTGACAGCTTTCGCCAAAACGCTTTGAGATGTAACAAAACAATTGAGATAATAAACGAGGCAGACGAAGTCACGGGTATCAGCTAGTAATTATATAATTTTATATGTATATGAACTTTTAAATTACTTTATTCATGTACTTTCTTTTACATATCTTCCTTAGATATATAAGATCACCTCTTATTGTATAATAAAATTAAATGAATCTAACAAAATATTTGGAACTGGATAATCATTATTAAAATGGAAACAAGAGCATGTATGTATTTTTTAATAAAATGCAAATTGAAATTACATTTCTCAAAAAAATAAAAAGGGAGTATTACTTATGTATTAATTTCAAAAACCTACGGACCTTTATTCACATGTCGCCCGTGTCACGAGTATAGCAAAGTAAGTCAAACAAGCACTGCGAGTGTAACACTGGAATAGGTAACTTTAAATGACTTGAACAACAACATTTACACTACATTATATCGCATAAATACATATGAACAACTATGTGTTTATAGTACTATTTTATATTATTACCAAAGTTAGCTTAAATAATAGTATCATTTGTGAACGGTAATCTTTTATAATTTAATGATGCTAGCGAAATAGTTTATTACAAATATTTAAGACAAAAACTAAACTATGCTTCATTCCATATCTAAGGCTACCGCTATGTCAAATCTCATTACGATTTATTCAAAGGTTTATTCGGAAAAACTGACAGAAAGACTCAGTTGTAACTCGTTATTATACTTGAGAGGTAGTTACTAATAACGTAAAAGGCGCTTTGGAGCACTTCAATTGGGATCTTGCGAAGAGTTCAAATTCTCCATGAATTTTTGTATCATAGCTGGCAAACGAACTGGTGGGTCACCTGATGTTAAGTGATCACCGCCGTCCATAGACACTAGCAACACCAGCAAGTGCGTTGCCATCCTGTGTTTGGATGTGAAAGAGTGAAGAGGGAAATGAGAGAGTAGGGGAGGGGAAAGGAGAGAGGAGGGGAGAGGATGTGGGCCTCCGGCGCACTCACTGACCGAACGAAACGCAACGATGCAAGCAAGCACTGCTACTTCATGTGGGTGTTTCTGTGGGTCGGGTGGTAGTACCTCAGACGAGCCGACCCATTCATGCTAAAGCCGCAGCATAGCTTCTGCGTGGATCTACCACCTAGACAAAGTCACAACCCTTCAAATGAAATTAATTTTCATTCAAACCTTTATACATATATTACCAGTGCCCTTAACGGAAACGCGTAATACCTTAAATTTGCAGTATGTAAAATTTGATTCTTACATATGATCTTATTATACTCGCTAATCGCTTATATCATAATCCAAACACGACTTAACTCGTACGTGAAATCATAAACTTTAACGTTACAAAGTTAAGCAATATAAATTCACCGCTAAAATTTGTAACGTAGGCGGCCATTAATATCTGATAATAATACTTGTAATCTTAATCTATTAGGAATTCCACAGAATTTTTAAATTTTGTTTTTAAAAAAGAGAAATGTATAATCTAATATTCTTTTTATAAATTACTAGCTACCTGCCCTAGCTTCGTACGGGTGCATTACATATAATATGGGGCACTGTGGAGTGATTAATAATATTATTTAAGATATATAATTCCGTGATACATTAATTTGATGTATCTCGTAAGGTTTCACCAGCGTTTGCGATTGAAGCGCACAAAAATACGTTTGTTACGACATAACACTACAAATCTTTGAATAATTCGACTTTTCTGTACTATAATATGTATGTATTATATATAAACCTTCCTCTTGAATCACTCTATCTATTGCTGAAAACTGTATTAGAATCTGTTGAATAGTTTTAAAGATCTAAAGGATGAGACATCCATTGCAATCTTCTCGCTCCCCCCTAGAGGGGTACTCGATACATACTCGATTTTAAATACTGAGTTTATACTGTCTTATTATATCGCACGACGTCACGACGTAAAATACTTTAAAATACTATAGAATTATAAATATTTTTTACTGTACATTAAAAATAGGTGTGATAAAATTCATAGTTATATATAATTGTATTATAAAGTGAAGAGTTTGTTTGCTTAAACGCGCTAAATTATTGGAAATATTAGTCCGATTTGATAAATTCCTTCAATGATAGATAGCTTTTTTATCGAGGAATGCTATATGCTATATATTATCATGCTAAGATGTAGAATGTTTAGTAGCGGAGCATCAATGAGGAATGTTTCAAAATTGTTTTTTTTTTCTTTTCGAGAGTTTCCGCTGTGTGTTAGCGTTACCCCAAAGTAGCTACTCCACGCGAACGAAGTTGCGGGCTGAAGCTAATAACATGATAAATTACTTTTAATATTATGCAGTTAGTAATTATAATATGACAAAGGATTCTTCATATCATGGGAAAAGTAGCAGTCATACAATTCATAATTATAAAATGGTAAAATTTACTTCATTTCATTAAAAACATGACAGTAATCAAATATGCAAAATTATTTTTATAACGCATGAAAAATAGTAGTGGCGTGTTTAATATTTTATGAATAACTTTAACATATATAAAGTCTGATTATAGAAGGAACGTGACGTTTCCCGCTAATTTCAAAACCCCACTATTTTATGGTTTAAAAAATGTTACGGCAGTTTCAAAAATAATAGTGAATCAAAAGATAAGACTAAAGTAATACCGTTCTGTTATTGCAACTTCAGGCATCAAGGCATACTAATTCTCCGGAAATCACATACATTGTGTTATACATTGAATAAAAATAACCGCGTTGAAGGAGATACATCGTAAGGAAATCGAATCACTAGATAAATGACACGCAGTAGTATCGTATTTATAGATTAGTTATTTTATATGTTACGTATTTCTCACGAGAAAAGCTGAGCTGTAAGATTCATTGTGGTATTATTACATTTAAGCTACAAGAGTTTATGGATTATCGTTACCAAGCTACTGTCACCACATAAAGCTATTCCGAATCACTATTTCTATGTTGCTACTTTTTCTGTATGATTTATTTTTAATTTTTTGATATAACTAGAATGGATGACATTCATCATCAGCCTGTAAGAGAGCCATGGCAGGCTCATAGGCAATTAGGAAGATTCCCAAAGGAAGGTACAGGTATAATGTCTATGTTTTCTCACATAAGTTCTACAAGAACAAATCTGAAATTCACGTCTCCTTTTGATATTTTCCTGTACCGAAAGCCGATAGTTTTAACGATAGTAGTAAATTTAAGAGAATTTAGAAGAAATTCTTAGTACATTTCGGGATATGACCATATAGGCTATGAATTGACATTTCACCCAGTACAAATAAAAACGAGTATATATTCACACACGGTAGAAGTGAAACTTAAGATTCTGAATGCTTATGAAGATAATTAGGATGTTGAGAGTATATTGCGTGAATATTTACATAACGTATAGCATTTGTCGATAAATGAGCTATCTAACACTGAAAAACTATTTCAAATCAGACCGGTAGTTCCTGAGATTAGCGCGTTCAAACAAACAAACTCTTTAGCTTTATAATATTAGTATAGAGGCAGAATAATGATATTTCTGTGTATAAATACCGACTCTACGACTGACAGAAAAAAGTTGAAAATAAAAATAAACTGTGCCAATCCTAAGGTGTGATAAGATAAAAAATATCGAACTGGTCTATTCTTGTTGAACAATATTTACCAACCCTAAACAAACAAACCGGTTAAAGTTGGTAACGTCTATTTCTATAATGAAACTCGTATAAATTTAGTTTAAAATTGTTTTATATAAGAGAACGAATTATGCAAAACCCAGTTTCTTTCAATCTCAGTATTTCAGAGTTAGTGAACACATAAAAAATTATGTTCGAAATGAAATCTTAGCAGAAGGACAGACGGCAACATAATAAATTTTACAATTAATTATACAGCACTTGCCAAGATATAAATGTATTTATTTTTCTTTAACAATTTCCTCTTATATATTTATGTTCTATATCAATATTTAATAAGGTACAAAAAACTTTACTACTTACTTATATTTTAGCAAATTTTTTTATTGATTTTTTTTACTCTTCGACGCTTTATTTTCCTTCTATAATATTTAATTATTTTCTATAGTTTTAATAACTCCATGAACTTCAATTGGAGAATTAGCGTATTATGGATAGACTATATAAGTATAGTGTCTAACATACATAAATAAATATAATGAATTATCTATGGTTCGTTTCAAATAATCTCCAAAATGGCTGAATTGTTTTCTACGAGGTTTCCAGACAAACAGAGGACTTTTAAATATTGCATCATTACGCATACTAGTTGAATCCTGCAACTCGGATTACACTGTATTATCTGAACAATAATATTTTATTTAGAAAAGAAAAACCATAACAAAAATTTACAGCAAATATGTTTATACTTAAAAAAAAAAAATCCTTAATCATTTGTAGCGCTTTCAAAAATTGTAGTTTCTGAAAACTGTAATCTCTCTATGCTAAATAGAAATATATATTTGAAATAAAACTTCTTATGAGACGGTAGGGAAAAGTTTGGGTTACGCGTTAAACGTATGGGTTATGTATATGTCTAAGTATGGATAAGCGTCTGTCTGGATCTAGTAGTATACCGAAATAAGTAAATATATAGTTAACTTTATATTATAGGACTTCGTATAGTATATAGTTTGAGCATTTTCATATATAGATAATTTAATATATATAAGCCGAAGAAGGTTCTTCCGCGTGTACACACTGACACACGCAATATTTTTATTTAGGACCTAGTGTTTTAAAAATTATATTAAGAATAATTAATAAAAATCTATCCAGTTTTTGAGTGAGCTTCAGAACAACAGACCCCTTCCATTTTATTAATATAAGTTTGGAAAATATATAATATCATTACGCTTTCTCACACAAACAAAACAGTAAAATTAATAGAAGTAATTGAAATGTGTAAAAGGATTACAAAAAATGCCTTTATTTCATATTAAAGCAGGCAAACGAACTGGTGGGTCACGTGATGTTAAGTGATCACCACCGTCCATAGACACTAGCGACATCAGGGACGTCGCAAGTGCGTTGCCAGCCTGTATATGGGAGAAGGGGGAGGGGAAGGAAAGGGAAAGCAGGAAAGAGGAAGGGACGTCGGCCTCCAGTTCTCTCACTGACCGAACGAAACACAGCAATGCAAGCACTGTTATTTCACGTCGGTTATCTGTGAGAGGGGTGGTACTACCCCGGAGGAGCGGACCCATTCATGCTGAAACCAAAAATAGCTTCAGCGGGGCTCTACCACCTACAAACCTATAATTAATTTGGATAAAAAAGCTATTTACTTGAGAATTAAATTGCGGGATAAAGTTAGTCGTTCCATAAATTAAATAGACCATAATAATAATGCGGGTGATACCGAACACGAATAACATAACACAAAATATTCAGTTATTAAAATGGATTGATTGTTATCCCACTCGTATTTGGATAGGAGAATGAAATTGTATTTGATTCTTGAGATAAAGTGTAACAACGAAAATTGGAAACAAAGAAAATCTCAAACAGTACATACCTAGTTAAGATTTCAATAAGATAAAACTCACTTGAAAATTTTTAAGACTTATTTTAAGAACAACGAGAACTTTAAAATTTGAAATAAGAATTTTAAATATTTATTAGAATTAGAAGCACATTTAGGAAATTTTTGGTAACATTTTTCAATATTTAAATTAGTTAATTACAAATTTGTATTTTGTTTAAAAGTAGAGTTTATTTGTGTTAAATATTTTATTAGTTACATTTTTTACATTTATTTGTTTTCCTTTTTTATAAAAAACACTTCACACTTAAGCACTTCGAAGTTATTTAATTCAAAAATAAATAAACCCAAGAAAGCTTTCTTTCTGGAATTGATTCATTGTTTGCGCGCGTGGTGACACCTGTAGATTGCGATTCGGAATATTAAATGAAATAAACGTTTATAAATTTTTTAACTCGTCGTTTGATAGATTTTGAATGAAATACAAGCTCAAGTTTAGTGATAGGAGAGATTTTTGAAAAATGAAAGAAAGCGGGCGTCCGGCCCCGGACGAGACTCGGCTGATACTGTACCAGGGGCGTAAGCATAAGGATACCCCTGATACTCCGCCCGATTTTCATCTCAACAGATCCGGTGTTCAGTTTAACTGAACATCTGAAATTCGAAGCATAATACTTCAGTTTTTTGATTGAACGTACGAAACGTTGTTCGATGGATTAACAGATTTCATTTGAGCCGATCACTTGTACGAACAAAAGTTTCGGTCTCATCGCTTTCCGATTGGATGGTCTTTATCATTTTCTGAACATCCTGAAGGACCTTTGTATGTATTGTGCCCCTAATAAGATTCTCCGCTTACAAAATCGATTCAATTATAATAATAGAAAATATTTTCGGACAAATTTTGAATCATTACATTATTTGTTGGTCAGTAGTTCATTCTTACTGCTTGCTTTCATTTTTTATTGTAATTTTAATGTACTTATCTTGTATGAAAAACCGCAAAGGTAAATGTCCTATTTGCTAGTAAAGTGTTCATCCAAATCGGTCTAGAATTTTCAAATATTAGCTGGGATATTTTCTTACAACATGGGTTCTTCAAACGAGGCGTGAAGAGGCACTATTGCAAGTCGACATGATAACGACGACTGCAGTTGCTACTGAACACCGTCAGTCACCGTTATTTATGTATTGTGCCGTACTTACTACTTTCCATCAGGTACTGTGTAGTCACTTTGTCGAAGTAGTATACGAAAAAGTAATAATAGACACTACATTTTTTTTTCATGGATTTTTTATTAAAATAAAATACGATGCAAGATCCATTTCTTGGTCTATTTGTAATATAACATTGTAAACGAAGAGTTAATATCCGAAGTACTATAATTTTCTCAGAAATGCATCTTAGTTCTTTCGTCTTTAGCTTGAATTATCGTCACTACATTTTCTGCTGAAATATTTACACCCACAGATCTTAAATCTTCCGTTCAACAACTACGACATGATCAATTTTCAATCTTTTCCCATTTTTATACGCTAAACACCGACACAGTTTATATCTAACAACCAGTAACATATTTAACTTGATATTTATGAGTATTCTTTGTAACTCTTTATTTTTCACCTATCACAAGCTAATATTTAACACTTCATTCAGCTGAAAATATAAAAAAAGCGTTTTATGTACAATCATTATGTTATAAAAACAATTTATATTGTAATGTATTATGCATACGCAATGAGTAACAAGTTATTTGAAGACTAGCTTTTGCTCGCAGCTTTGATCGTGTTAATATAGATTAGTATTAATATAGGCTTTAACCTCGGGATTTTTTTTGGTTAAGATATAGTAGTGTCCTTTTATGTATCCCTGGCAATTTTTACGCAAAATTTTATGATGTTCAGTTGTATAATAAAGAATAATAAGTAGATAAACACACTTACATTTCCATATATAAATATAATAAATCTAAGGTGTTTATACTTATTACATTATTGCGATAAAAAAATGCTGTAAGTGTTTAGAAATAAGTAATAATATAGATTTATATCATTGTAGAAATGTCTCTCTGTCTGTTTGTTTGTTTGAACGCGCATCACTGCTAAAGTACTCCGTTCACGATAAAACCTTACTAAGAAAACCATAAAGCATATCCTCGAGTAACATTTAGTTTTTGGTTCATTCAAATCGGTTCACTTTATGGAAAAATAATGTAATACTAATAACGTCACGGCATAGACGAGAGAGGAGTAGATATACTCGTATAAATCGACTTAACACGTTCAGATGATCTGATTACTCTTGCACACGATTACTTATTCTTGATTCCTGTTTGCATTAAGTTTCACGCAGACAAAGTCGCGTGCACAGCTAGTTTATAATATTAGTATAAATATCAATATTATTGATAACGACAACGGCTGGTGTGTGTTAGTATAATGTGCGAACAAGCTAGTACTATGCATCAACATATATGTGTGAAAAGGATAAAATTTCACTAATACTCAAAGTCGAATTTTCATTTCATTATTATGTCAATATTACAAGCTGCAATTACAAACAGCAAATTAGATAACAACAAAATAATTAACAACAATTATTGCAATATAACATAACAGCGTAATTCATTATCAGTATATAGCAGTTATTGGCTTCTGTAATTTTGTAGTCTGTTGGCAGTCTGCCTGCCAGGTCGTCATAAACAACAAATAGTAATTTGGATTCAACTAAATTGTCAACATATTTCACGTATTTTTCCACGACCATTTATCATTTGAGAGGAAAATATTAGGGAATTTAATAAAAACCTTTTTGATATTTACACCATTGCGGCGTCCGTGACCTTTAGAAGGAGGCAGAGAGGTATTAAAGAAACATGAGATTCAGACCCCCTTAGTGAAACTATGTCAAATTGTTATAGAAGTTTTGTAAGACTCTATGTTTCTGTCATAAACAGTGTTTCACTAATAATGTATATTTATCTTTCAGAGATGGCGACACAGTATAATAGCACGCGCTTTCATGTGATTGCTGCCTTTAAGTGACGTTCGGCTGTTAGAATGATATAATTCAATTAGCCAGGTGTCCCAAAAAAACTAATTATCCTCTTAGTTTCTTGTCTTAATTGTTCTCTTGTTCGTGTGGGTCAAAAACAAACAGTTGGGTCGACGAAATTTCCGTAAATACTTTCCATTCGCAAAACTATATCTGATCTCAGAAAAAAGAAAGCACATTTTGGAACATACTTAGTTAATTGTTTTATCTTAGTACGACATAGTGACAGCACTGTACCTGAAATAAGCACAAGGCGATCTATAATAATAACAATCACAGATAATCTATATTCTGTCGGCGATCATGGCTGTCATGCCAACTTGTAAGCCTCCTGGTAATAATTGTAATCCGGAATGCGAGTTTATTTTACGTTCGAAAGCCTTTACTACTCAACTGACCATCACGCGATTTTAGGGATTAGGATAGGATTAGGGATACTTGTTAGGGATCCTATACAGGATAGAAGATACTTTTTAGCTATTAAAAAAGCCGTAACGGGACGCCTGACAGATTGAAACATCGAAATTGTTCGAATCGAACGAATTTCAAATTACACTATAGGTATGCGGGCTCAGTGCGGCAAGGCAGATTGTACACAATTGCTTGAGCATGGAATCTCATCGCCATGTCTCATATACATACCACGCCTTGTATCGCCACGCCAACAACCAGGTTTACCCGCGCTTATAGATATTTCACATCAAAAGCAGTTTTCGAAAAATAAGTTAAATCTACATTCTTACTAGTGAAGCCGTAAATTAAAAAAGTAGTCAGATACATATTGATTGATTCCGAAAAGCGACAACATAAAATACAGTGCTTGACATGACACTATAGTGGGTGGTAATGCTGGTATATGGGACTCGCGAAGGAATCGAAGAAAAATGTCTTGTATAAATTTTAAATTTGGATAGTTAATTACTCACCGCCTTTGCCTTCATTGACAGCGTATATTCTTGTGTATTTAAACTATATTATACCCCGTTGTCCCATTATTACTAGTAAAACAGCAACTAAATAGAAACACTTAAGACGGTATCACGTTTTATGTAAATATATTTGAACATTTTCTCTGCGAAATTTCTAATTTGTTCATATATTTATAAAGTAACGGCCGCTTGCGACTTTGTCTTCTGTTGTATTCTTGTAAATTTTGATATACTACATTCTTTAACTATATCATTTCATGTAATCATAGCTATCTATAATTTTTTTTAAATTCAACAATATTTTTATAAACTATAGTCATATCTTTGTGATGTTTTTGGTTTAATGAGTAACATACATGTCTTGTTAAAAACTTGCTGGTTTATAATATGAATAGAACTTACACGATTAGATTTTTGTGTACTGAAAGAATAAAATGTAAGAGATATTATTTATTAATTAAATATAAAAATGTAGGCAAAAATCTTAAGTCTTTTTTTTATAAAAAAAATCACTGTTCCTAATTTTTTATTCCTAGGTATATACTAATCCGTTTTTCTTAAAAACAGTTTCATTATTTCATGGGAAATTCGTTTTGTATCTTAACTTACAACTTATTACTATAGATTTTCTATTTTATCGTTATTGCCTAACTTTGGTAAAGCGTAATCATATGTAACCTAAATATTATTTTTAAATATCCGCTACCTGCATATATAAGGATTATTCAAATTGAATCAGCCGATTCAGAGATTGCTGCACACAAATAACGCACACTTAAGTTGCATTTACAAATATACATTACGGCAGTTCGATGAGAACCGAATATGATCGAGATCTGTGAATGCCTATGAAAGCGAAGTAAGATGCGGCTAGGCTTGTGGTCAATATTCATTATATAACGACTATAACGGTACATTGTGTGTTCGTATTATACGATATATAATATTTAATGCGAATGAAGTCATGAGAGGTTACTAGTTATGTTTAAATTAAGTAAATCCCAAACGATAAACTTCGAGATAACTCGAGATCCCTTAACAAGTTTTAATACCTCTAATTTACTTGCTCAATGCCTTAGTCATAAATAAGGACTTTGCTTTGAAAAGATTAATAATAGTTCGGAATTTGAGTTTAATATATTGTACTCTTATGACAGTATTTTTTTCTATATTGTTACGTAATGTTTTGTGCTTACTTATTTTATAATACAAATTATCGAACTGTATTGGCCGGTTTATATTTAAAAAATAATTTTAAATCAAATATCTTGACTTATATTATAAACGAGACTGAATTTCTTTGTTTGTAACGCTTTTACGCCTTCAATATGAAGATTGCATACTCGTTGCATACAAATAAATCTAATCTATAGGAACGTATATGCATTCAAGACATTTCAGGAAAAATGTTTCAATGGCCTTTAGAGTAAACCATAGTACATATTTTGATGACGTTTTTAAATGTCTGTTTGTCTGTTCGTCGACTTGTCTCTCTGCTTATTTGTACGCATAGCACAAAGAAACTAACAGAGCGGTTTTAAATTTAATTCGAAATAACATACGATACATAATTGATATTTGTGAATATCTATCTACATAAAGGATATCAAATTCAGTGTCATGATGTATGTTCATAATTAACTTTGAAAATACTGAACGTTGGCAATTATGTATAATTTAGTTTAACTTGAGAAATAAGATAATTTATAATTTACAGTATAATCTCACTAGTCCGGCACTTCGATAGATCGGCACGTCCAATAACCCTGCAATAATTTTTAGCAACAGGCGAGCAAAGGTTGTTATTGAATTTCTTTTTCAACTCCAGTTTATTTTATAGTGCACCTATTCTGTTAATGCCGTAATACCAAACAGTTTATTATAATTTTAATTTAACACGTAATAACTGAACCACATCAATGTGTGGCCGGGTCTACTAGTTGTATGGAAGTTAAGGTTTTGATCTACAATCTCATTTGTTACTAAAATGCTATATGGTTTAAGATGTTAACTCCCTTAAATTGATCTCAAATGCAATTGCCCGAAAACGTTTATATGTACATGTTTTGAGACATATATATGACTTCAGGATGGTAGTTAGTGTTTACTGAGAAAATATATATAAATGAACCCCTTGTAAACGGTTCTGAGTACGGCCCATCGACCGGCGCTTAGCGGGACGGAATAACATGAGATGTTAGCACTATTAATCAATCAGAGTATTGTATCAGCCGATTGAACGTTTAGCTATATTGAGCCGTCCTCAGAAACAGTTGGGAGCGATAGGGATGCAAGCTATTATAACATTTTGAAGTTCAGAAATATGCTATTTTCATAAATATATCGTTACCAGCCTCTAAGAAACCCGCTATAGGAACACAATCACCACGCGAGCCTAAGATGTATCGGCGAGTTGATACTCTGAGCAATCAGCTGTTCTATGTTTTCCTACATACAAAGGTTCAAAAACTACAAGAACATTTCCCAGGTTCATGTTTTCTCATAATGTTTTACTTCATCGTCAGCCGATACTGTTACCAATTTAGATGAGGAAAGGTATACAAATTCCGAAAAAATTGTTCATGCAAGCCCGGTTTCGAACATGCGGACATCGGATCAATATATCACCGGTCAAACCGCACAACTACCCCGATTTATATATCCATATATTGTAGTCCGGTGAAGCTGTTAAGACCTTGCTAGGTCAATAGCGTAGTCAGTTCGAGAGAAAATAATATATCCACATATAAAATCTATTATATTCTATATTAGCTGCGCCCGCGACCGCATCCGCGTGGAACCTAATGTATAAAAAAGTGACTAATAAAATCATCATTCACTTATAGAATTTTCTCTCGTACTTAAGTGGCGGCGTCATTAAAATTACCATAACTTTTGATAGACTGAACCAATTTTAATGAAACTAAGATTAAATGTTACTCGAGGATATGCTTTATAAGTTTCTTTTATTTTATCATTAACGTAGTATTTTAGCTGTGATGCACGTTCACACAAACAGAGGGACAAAAAGGCAGGCAGATATTTTTAAAAATGATTGAATATATTTTATTATCTATATATAAATACGTGAAGCAAATTTTTTGTATCCCTTTTTAACCTATTTTCCGTCAACGGGTGAACTTGAAATTTGGCATAGTTAAAGTTTATATGGCGGAGAAGTGCAGAAAGCCGTTTATTTCATATAAAATGCATTATAAGTACATTAAATTAATTAAAATATGCACTACTCACACTACTACTCGAATTTTACACAACATATACACACATGTAAATAAAAAAGACATTTTGACAGCCGCCAATAATTACGAATTTCAAAAAAGGTAGTGAAGGAGGTTGCTATGCTCGACTATATGTATTTTTTAACTCTTACGTTCTAATTACCATTTTTCATTCTACATTCAACAATAATATTATAAAATATTAATATTATTGTAACGTTTATTATTTTTTATGGTGAACTCACTTCAAATGATGAATTAATAAAAAAAATGAGCAAATAATACTTTGTATAATCAAAATAAAAATTTTGTTCATAAGAGTAATCCATGACTTAGACCTCCTTGGTTACAATGTTGCAATTCAACCTCATGTATCAACAAATAAGAATATATTTTCAAAAGCTAATGGTAGTATTAAAAACGTCTATGTCTTGGATTCACCATTTGATGTATTGTGGATCTATTACTTTTTTAAAATATTTATATAATTAAACATTATGACAAATAACTGAGTAGCCATGATGAAAACCTTTGATTATAGGAGTATTATACCCTTTGAGAAAAGAATCCTAATAAAGTTCAAATTTTAAAAAATCAAATAACTATGGTCGAATGTCGACCAGTGGGCGCCCACTACTATTTTATTATTTCATCTAAGATACCTACAACATTTATTCATAAAAATCTAAAAAGTACAGACACATCAGATTTACATTTTTATTATATGTGTAGTTAATCAATATAGAGAAAAAAAAAAAGGTTTATCACTTGTCGAATTATTAAATCGAAATTCGTATCAAATATTCTGTCGAGGGAATGCTTGCAACGATCAATTAAAAATCCGATATCATTGACAGAATGTAATTGATATAATTAAAGTGAATATACAATAATATCGATATAGGAAGATATCGAAATACAAATTATTGTGTATTCGATTCTAATTAGATTGCATTTAACTCCATTATGATTTCCATTTTAGTTTAGTTTAGTTTAGAGTGAAGGTTGTTAATATATCGATTATCGATAATAACACACTTTTGATTACAACATCGATATACATAGCACCCCTACGTTATTTTATATTCGCTTCTAGTGACGGGGGTGTTTATACTTAACAATGTATGGGTGTTCAGTAAACAAAGGTGTAGGGTTACTCAAACGTTAATGGATACATTCGACACCGGAGATGTAAGTTCTAATATTGAACTTGAATAAGCGTTAGGGCTGACACTATAGCTGTTTCTCTAATGACATTGGGTGTTTAATGATACGTGAACTTATGACACTTAAAGAGATCACATTGTAAAATAAGTACAATATGATTATGAGAAGTTCCTTAACGCGGCTTGTATTAAAGTTAAAAATTTGAAATCGTCACGTAAGGAAAAAGTGTTACGGTCGTTTGTTCGTTTCCCTTCATGCAACTTTACCTTTAGAAATCGTTTAGTTGTTTTGTACAACGAAAAAATTAACACCATATCAGTATTCTAATGAGTTAACATGGTATACAGAAGAAAAAGTTGTAAGAAAATTATATTATATTCGTATAAATAAATAGTTTAAAGTATTCATACAATTAAACGAATTATCGAACATATAAGATCAAAAAGCATTTTTTATCCCGTTATTGCTTGAATTTTTAATAACTTTAAGCGATGATGGTTATGTTGTTAACGTGCTCAGACACCACCTTGATATACTTAGGTTCAAATTCTTCCGAATGAGCGGGAACTTTCGGTGAAGTAAAGCATCGTGGTGAAACCATAGCATGGTGGTATTAGGGTTTTTTCTAATCTCGCATGGCTAGCCACCATCAACTAATGCAACTGTTAACAACAAAAGAACGAAAATTCTGACTCTACTTACGTAGTATATATTTTGTTTTATACTACAACTGAAAAATTAAGTAAAGAAAAATGCATCCTAACATACGCGGTAATATATTAAAATTCTGTTGGTATATGAGAAAAGTTGGACGCACGTTGAAAGCTGTTTTAGAAAAATACACCCAAGTAACGTAAGATCAAAACTTTGTCGAGACTGAATAACGAGCAACGTAAAGTTTATGGTTTTCTGTATAATTATTTAATAAACTAATTATGTCATATGTGTACCCTTGTACACGCACTACATACATCGACCCATATGTAATTTTACTTCGTTCTCCGTTACGTACTTCTTAGCATACATTATTTATGCTACCTACTTCGATTCTAAAGGTCCTAGCGAGATATTAAATTACCTAAAGTCGTCTTTTTTTTTTTCTCGGCATGACTACGCTATTGACCCATCAAGGTCTTAACAGCTTCACCGGACTACACCACCTAAAGTCGTCTCTAATAAATAATCTACAGAATACAAAAAGATTTATTTACAAGCAATCGCTAAAAAAATGCCACATTTAAACAAACAAAACAATATAAAGAACTTTCTAATGTTAATGTTAATTATGTTAATTACTATTCACCTATGTCTAACTAAAATAGCGTAACTCATTTATTTTTAGGAATACGGCGGCCATTTTGTTCAAACATTTTTTAGAAAATTTTGAGGTTATTCCAACAAATGCAGATTCATGTACGCGAAATACACATCACACAAAAACTAGCAATATGTATTAAAGTATTATTTAACTTGAAAAAGCGTTAGGGCTGTTAGGACCTTGCTAGGTTAATAGCGTAGTCAATTCGAAAAAAAAAGTGTCGTTAATCTATACTAATATTATAAAGCTGGAGGTCGTAGTCCGGTGAAGTTGTTAAGACCTTGCTTGCTAGGTCAATAGCGTAGTCAGTTCGAGAAAAAAAAAGCTGGAGGATTCGTTTGTTTGGTTTTTTTTATATCATATAGGAGGTAAGCGAACATGCGATTCACCTGTTGTTAAGCGATCCCCGCCGTCCATAGACACTAGCAACCCCAGAGGAGTCGCAAATGCGTTACCAGCCTATGTTTGGGGGAATGGAGAGAAAGGGAGAGGGGAAGGGAGAGGAGAGGGATGGGGAGGGGAGATGGGTCTCCGGCGTTCTCATCATTGGTTGGTTGAACGCGCTAATCTCATGAACTTCTTGTCCGTTTTGAATTTTTTTTTTAAATGTTACATGATATATCATCACGTTAAGACCAGTAGGAGCGGAGCACTAATGAATAATATATTCAAAATCGGTGTATTTTTTCCTTCTGAGACCTTCCACTGCGTGTTAGCGGTAGCCCAAAGAAACTATTCCACGTGGACGAAGTCGCGGGCAGAAGCTAGTATAATATAAGCAGTATTTACACAGCCAGATATCTTACCCTTTATAGCAAGTAATTTCAAAGAGTATTTTAAAAAAAGATCAAAGATTAAAAGTTATTGGTCACAAAGAAAATTCACTTCTTTGAATTTGGTATACTGTAAATGTCAAAGGGATAAAAAAATAATTGGATATTGTGTATCCAAAATATTGGGCACTTGCTAATCCACTTTATATTAGTAAAACGAAAACGATGCGAGTCGCTTATTCTTTTAAAATATTTTAGGATACGTATACATACATAAGGCACTGTATAATTTACAACATACGATTAAGTTTTAAACTCGTAAGACCAAATTTTAAATCTATTGTACAACTAACATGTACAAATCAGGCACGTTGGAATGTGAACGCAACCACACCGAATTATCTGTCGCTTGCTCTGGTAACACTACGTATATTGTAATGTCAGATGTAACTTCCTTTTCCTGTCATTATATGTAATTCCGTCTTCGCACCGTGTTCCATTGTTTCTTGCTAGCTAATCGCATCCTACACAATAATCAATAGTTTACTAACAAGGCCCATGTTTAGGCTAAAATGATTGGAGAGAAGGCCTCCTACGACCGTGAAAACCAGCCCAAAGGTGAGTCCCGTTTTCTTTCCCTATCCTACCGGCCGTTGTGCATTTTAGCCAACACCAGAAAGCATCCTGCTTAATTATCAAATCATTTCACCCAATAACATCCAGCGACAAAAGTCCAAGTTAAAAAAAATCATCTAAAGCCCAGTGTAATGATAATGATAATATGATGTACATTCAAGTTTTATGGATTTTTTTTAAGTTTCGTGCCAACTGTAATATTACATTATATTGTTATTAGTGCCATATTATTCACTAAAAGATTGTCTAAAAATATTCTTTCAATGACAAACTCAGTATCATCTAAAAGGCCAATGTGTATTTAAAGGAACAAAAGATAACAAGTATTGGTTGAATTTTTCATTTTCGGAAAAGTTACTAGAATGCGTGACCCGAAACATATTGATCATAATCATATTTTTAACTCATTTTGATAATTATAAGTCGGGCCTTAGGAGTCTTCTGGAATCCTGGAAGTTGATGTCATAGTGCTGAAAGATTTGAATGTAGAAATCTCGACGTCAAGTAACAGTACTTGTATTATTGCTTTTCGTTTGGTCAGTGAGAGCGCCGGAGGCCACCTCTCCTCCCATTCCCCCTTCCCCCAACCACAGGCTGGCAACGCACTTGCGACTCCCCTGGTGTTGCAGTGTCTATGGACGATGGTGATCACTTAACATAAGGTGACCCATCTATTCGTTTGCCTCTTATGATAGAAAAAAAATTAGGATTCCAGGAGTTAAAAAATCAAAAAATAAAGTTGTTGGTTCCGCGCGACGTCGTATAAATCGTACTGCGGTACCTTTAAGCTGTTAAACTCACTTCATTGAATGGCATTTATACTGATTTCCATACTTTGACACGTAATATATCGTGGATATCATTATAAAGAATCTTGAATATATATAAACATTCCTAATCTAATTTATGTTTGTTTCTAAACGCTGTGTTCATTTTAAAGAGCTTTATTAAAAAACGTACACGTAAAACGATGTACAAAAGAAATTATAACCAAACGGAAAAAATGCTTCTGACAGGATTCCTTTGTAATTATTTCAATTAGCTCAAAGGTAATTTTTTTTAGTAAAGTAATATATTTTTTTATAATAACTACGATGCTTTACCAGTTCTTAATGTATAACATTAACTAGCTGTTTCATGTGTCTTTGTCTTAATTAAATGAACTCTGGGCTCCCTTTTTTGGTAACTTTATCAATGTAACTTAGGTCCTACAATGCTTATACCAAATTACCTTTGTTTAATTCTAATGTCATTGTAAAGCTCTTATTGAGCGTAATTATATGTAATATTTTGTAGGTGGTAGAACCACGCTGAAGTTTTTATTGGGAGAAGCATGAATAGGTCGGCTCGTCCGGGGTAGTACCACCCTCTCACAGAAAACTGATGTGAAGTAACAGTGCTTGCATTGTTGCGTTTCGTTCGGTTAGTGAGAGCGCCGGAGAACCATTCACCCTCTCCTCTCCTCTCGCTGCCCTTCTCCTCTAACCTCTCTCCCGTTCTTTCCACTAACCCACACACAGGCTGGCAACGCACGTGCGACTCCTCTGAGGTTGTTATGGTCTATGGACGGCGGGGATCGCTTAACAACAGGTGACCCGCCTGTTCGTTTGCCTCCTATATGATATAAAAAAAAATTTGAACAATACTCTAAAAATTCTCTACCTGTCTATGAAAGACTTATCAAAATCTATAATTTATGTACAAATTAGCTTCTACTCGCGGCATCGCTCGTTTTATATTTCAATATATATCCTCAGAGTATAACTATAAATTTTGAGATGATAAAAAATCAAGTAATGATTTGTCCGAAACTGTTACTCCACAAGAAATCAAGTACCTACTTAAAAACCATTGTTGAAACAGGGTTGAAATTTACCAAATATTGAGATAGGAAATATTAATCTCTATTTGGAAATAAATAGTTGAAAAGTAGCAAATCGGCTGGACTAGTGGAGTCGAGGGTATACCACTGGATTCTACCAACGAATGGTAATATCTCATCTTAATATTCTTGTGTAGTCCGGTGAAGCTGTAAAGACCTTGCTAGGTCAATAGCGTAGTAAGTTCGAGAAAAAAAAAAAGTTGAAAAGTAAAAAGTTGTACCAAACATCAAATCACTATGTGTAGATTTTTATCTCTTCCATACTATTTCCGTCACACGCGTTTATCCCGTTAGTTGATTGAGTTTCAAGCAATGGCTTCTTAGTTAGTTTTTGTGCCACAAAAAGAATATACTCTCATTATGTCAGATGAAGTTGTGAAGACCATTCCAGGTCAACAGTGTTTTCATTTCGAATAAAAAAAACATGTTTCTAGCTTCAATAATTTCTGTTGCGTGTTGAAGAGACAGTAAACCTGACTGATATCAAGATCGCATTATAAAAACTGATTACTACAATCATCAAATATTACAATATGCTTTAATTACTTATACGCTTGTAAATATAAAAAAAATGTATGATGTAATTGGTTAATTAATCTTTCATAGAAGCAATACATATAAATTCTGCACTCTATCTGTATGGAAAGAGCTGGCAATTAATTAAATACACAACATACGCAATACGGTAAAATCGAAATGATATAATATTATGTAAATATCATTATGTTTCGATGGATACCGCAATACGGTAGGGTTGTACTCGACAATGAAAATAAAATGTCAGGGTTGTCGCTTACATGGAATGTTATGTAGCTGATATATAACGGTTCGTATTCCATGTTTGGATGTATTTATTTTTAACGATAGCATAATCCTACATGGTTTCGAAACAGATGAGACTTACCACTCCCGCTGGAAAATCGCCCACAGACCACCCTATATGTTCTTTTAAGTATCTATAATAGAAAGTCTACTTCTACGCTTAGAATATTAATGTTAGCTTAAGGCAAGGGTACTCAAATGGTCGATCGTGGGTGCTTTTTGAGTCGATCTCGAGATAAAACTTCCTATATACGAACTATTCACAGATTTGGTTTTAGTAGGTGAGTAACTAAAAAAAATGTAATGAATAAACAAATAAAATTAATTTGATCCATAATTACGCCATAGTGTATGGCAAACTGCAATCAGATTAATAATTAAAGGTTACGATTACATTTAGTAATCTACAATCACCATTACAGATTAACTTAGGTAATCAAAAAAGAAATCATACAAAAGATTAAAGATTAATTAATTTGTAGTCATATTTTTCATTGATTTTTTTTATTGCTATCAAGGTATTAATGTACAAATAGGACATAGTTTTATAGTGTAAATCAACTTTATTTGTATTCAACCTCAGTCATCAATTATAAATGATTAATCATCACAATTATAAATGATTAATCATCACAATTAATTAGTTTCAGGCTTTTAGGCATATTTGGAATTATTCCTAAGCGAGTACAGTAACGTAAAAATCGATCTATATCCTTAACCAATTCTGTGCCAATTTTAAAAGTTATAGTATATTTTACGTGTATTTTAAGCTACGTTTTGATGAAAAAAAATATGCCAAGCTACTAAAAATTTGTTTTGAAAAATTGTCTTTCGATTTGAACACTAAAAATAAGTTTTTGTCAAATTTATTTTATTTTGAAAAGAACAATTAGTCTTCTATATAAATCGTTGCGTTTAATACTTTAGTGTACATTTGTTCAATTCAAAAAACTACTTCAAAAAAATTTGACATTCAGATGTGACTGTTTATGCATTCACATACCTACTAGAAGTCAATTTAGGCGGAATAGGAACGAATTTCAGAAACTCACCTTTTTTTCGTTGTCCGATTCACGTGAAGTGCACCTAATGTGTGGCGTGCACTTGTCTATATAATATGGCTTGTAATACGTAGGTAGTGCCACGCCAGAAATTTCCTCTTTGCCCTCAAAAATAGCAAGCTATTATTAATTAGTCTTATTATTGCACTTCTGTTTGACATTTACTTCAGGTAAATATAATTGAAGGGTCCATTGACATCCAAGCTTATTGTTATGAGTTGGGGCCTTAAATAGCATATAGAATTGTTCATATTATTACGTAGACTTTCATAACGACTGAGCAGTAATAGTATAATCTAAAAGGTAAGTTAAAATCTTTAAAAATTTTATAGTAATCATGTGATAACGAATTTAAAGAGATCGATAAATTATAACTCTCGAGACTTACGATGAGATGCAAAAATTATTTAAACGGTAAAGTCGCGAGAACGAACTAGATTAAAATATGAAAGCGAATGAGATTTTTTGAGATATAACACAGAAAAGATTTTTGTGGTCTAATGATACAACCAATTATTCTTGTAGAGGCGTCCGCGCGTCCTCAGTGTTTGAAGTCAGACGATACTCAGGTCAAGCCTCAATTCACTTCGCAAATATCTAAATATATTTAAAAATCCTGTGTCTTGATGTTGTAAACGATAAACTTTGAAAGTCAACCGATAGGATAATTTATATTTTGATTTATGACCGCGACATTTTTAATTGAAAATTGAATGTTTGTCAATGTTGATTATTGTTATTAATTGTAAGTTTCATCAGTTTCGTATAGATGGCGCCTTAAATTGGTTTGTCGAAAAAAAATTATAGGACTAGCTGTTATAAGTATCTCATAGATGACCCCAGGTTTTAATTTTAACAGTGGTTTATCATAACTTTAATAGAACAAGTAATACCTGAGATACAGCAACGCGTGACCGGGTCAACTTGTTATATATAAAATCGCGTTAGAATAATAAAATATTTCGTATATATTTAGAACAAGCTCTTAAATTGATATAAAACGCATGGTCCGGACTAATAGCTATTCGAATAAATAAAACAGAACGTGAATTATTTTCTAACATTTGTACATTTTAAAACGTCCAAACATTGCTTTATCTAAATAACTAATTCACGCCTTCGGTTGTGCTCGCGTAGTTTTTATCTCTGATCGCTTCTGTACGCGTGTTGAAAACTTGTACAAACAACTAACCGTTTATCTTAACGGACTGGATTTATTAACGTAATGTTTTGACATCTGTTTTATTAGATATTCGGTTTACAGCGCTCTCTAAAGTTTCTGTACGTATGGCGCCTCAATGTTGAAGTGTGTTTGAATAAATTTTACTAAAGAGAAATCCCATAAACTCCGATTAATATTCGACAAACGCGGAAGCTAACATTCTACGTAAGTTTATTACTTTTAAGGCAGTCATGAAGCTATTACTGGCTTCAGTATGAATGGGTCCAACCCACAGAAACACCCACGTGAAGTAACACTGCTTGCATTTTGCGTTTTGTTCGGTCAGTGAAAACGATGGAGGACCATCTCTCCTCACCTTCCCCTTCTCCCTCCCCTCCCTCCCCTTCCCCAAACACGCTGGCAAAGCACTTGCGACTCCCCAGATCATGTAAGTGTCTAGGGATGGTGGTGATCACTTAGCATCAGGTGGCCCACCTGTTCTTTGCCTCCTATATCATAAAAATATAAATGAACACTGGTAAATGACCAATTTGATAAAGGACTATTATGAAGACTGCTGTAAGACAATACGCCCACATTAGGTAAAACCGGTCGTAGCGGTGAGGAGCAAGTCTTTGTCTAACGTTTGTTTTTGTGGGAATAAGCTGTTTGTGGAAATAAAGTTATTTGTTAAATCACAATTATTTTATTTAATATGCCACAATGGTGTTGGTATGCAACCTGAGGGCTTGAACTTTTCAAGTATTTAACATATATAATTTTAATTCAGATAATAAGTAGGATAATATGCAATATACATAACCGTACACCAGTGTTGAAGCGATGATGGCTTAGTAGATAGCGTATTCAGAATTCGTTGGACGTGGGTTCGAATCTTAGCAACTGAGTCTGAGCTATGGAAAATATTATGTTGAAACCATATGCTAGATGGTAGGGATCTCTCTAAATGGGCTTGGCTAGGTACCATCCTCAATATCCTCATACACACTTGAGAGATAGATACATCTCTAGGTGTAGCGTATCATCTTCGACCACATACGTCATTTAACTTTAGATGAGATTGTGGTCATAAAGGGTAAAACCTATACATAAAGTTTAAAAAAAAAAACATTTTTTCACTAAATACAATACAAATATGTTGCATAGCATGCTTATTGTACTTTACTAGCTTGTGTCTATGATTTCGCTTATGTTTAATTTAGATTTGACCTATTCCACAGGAACAGTAAGCTTTTTTAAGAGTATATAAAAGTACCCTATATATATATGTATTTTTTGTACCCTTGACAAGGTCTACGTAAAATTTTATGATAGTCGATTGATTACGACGTACGAGCGGACAAACAAAACTACTGAAACTGCTGTAAACCTTTTACCGATTTTTAATAGCTTTTTTTATATCATAGGAGGCAAACGATCAAGTGTTTCACGAGATGTTAAGTGATCACCACCAACCATACACACTTGCAACACCAGGGGAGTCGTAAGTGCGTTACCAGCTTGTGTTTGAAAAGAGGGGAGAAAGGGTGGCGGTCCTTCGGCGCTTTCACTAACTGTATGAAACGCAACAATGCAAGCACTGTTACTTCACATGGGTGTTTCTATAGATCCGGTGGTAGTACTCCGGGCGAGCTGACCCATTTATACTGAAACCTTTAATAGCTAGAGCGTGGTTCTACCAACCACATTAACATTATATTTATCATTTGTTATTTAAATAATTCCAGCCCAAAGCGAACTGTTTGAATCCACATCTGCTCGGTTCGGACTCACCTGCCGGAAGTACGTTGTTACCTATACAAACAATACGATGATATATCCTCGCTCACATTTCACCATTATCCATAAATTGTCTGCTTTGTTTATTGTTAATATGCGATTACTACATATAAAAATGACAGTCATTTATCTATATTAATATTATAAAGAGGGAAAGTTTTTTGAGGTTGTAGGGGGTAATCTCAGTAACTATTGGTCCGATTTAATTTTTTTTATTGAAGCACGACAAAGTGACTGCACTATGCCTGATGGTAAACATAATACAATCCAAAAACAGTGGCGACCACCGAAAGACAGATTATCCATCGCTGCTTACCGCTGTCATGCCGGCCATAATGACGAAAGTCATCCGGTACTGGATATGCACAGGCTGATCCCGAAACGCGACGCGCAGAAGCGAGTCACTATGACGGGCTTTTTCGCCATGTACATGGTGGTTGCGACCCAGTCGGGCTGTAAAACCCTACCACCCCGCTATCGCTATTGCCTCGTTCGTTGATCAGCAGGGTGCACCAAGTGCAGGTGAGGTTGGCTTGGGTGTCTCAAGTTTTAAGATGTTACTCGACACCCCTTACACCCCGAGTTTTTTTCAATGTTACATAGCTCATTTATCGAGGATGGTTATAAGCTATATGTCATCACGCTAAGACCCATAGGAGCGGAATACCAATGAAAAATGTTTCAAAATCGGTGTTTATTTCTTCTTGAGAACTTTCGCTGCGTGTTAGCATTAGCCCAGAGTAACTATTCCACGCGAGCGAAATCGCAGGCTGAAGCTAGTAGTATATATATTTACTAGCTAATATCTGCGACTTTGTATGTGGCCTGTAGTGTCATAACAATATATTTTATAAATATATTTTATGTATTATTAACTCTAAATTTCATTAGCGGTTCCATCACACACCGGAAATGAGAGCGCAACTCAATCGATATAAATAAAA
This sequence comes from Antheraea mylitta, assembly GCA_014332785.1. NCBI lineage: Eukaryota > Metazoa > Arthropoda > Insecta > Lepidoptera > Saturniidae > Antheraea > Antheraea mylitta. Next base: position 1,100,976 of record JACEII010000098.1, read on the forward strand.
ATCGTGAAACAAGTACATAAGCGCATTACTTGAACACGCTTGAATTTATTTAACCAATAATTTTATTATTCTGTTTATGCCCAATATGCATTTTAATGAACAAGAGATTAAAAAAATTGAGGTAATCTTAAGAACAACCGATAGAAGTGAAAACTTAAAACAATAAAATAAATGTATTCTCTTTTGAATTATCACGTTAATAATAGTTCGAATGACAATATTACAATTTCAGAATTTGTATCATTTAAATTATTGACATTAGTGTGGTTTTCATGTCTATTGTCACTTGAAGCAATAATTATATACATTTTTATAAAGTTTATCAATCAATCAAACGTATGATGAGCTGCAAAATATCAATATTACACGTACACAGGCCCCTATACTAAGAGTCGCTGGTCTGACGTAAGCCGAAATTAGTAGTCCGTTAAAGCTGTTAAGACCTTGTAAGGCCAATGGCGTAGTCAGTTCGAAAGAAAATTATATCGTCTGCCGCTGTCTTTACTAAATCTTTTCCTTTCCACAGTAAGAGTTCTTAACGCAGTAATAGTAAAGACTATTGAGTCAGTAGTTACATACATGCAACAAAGTTATTAACCATTGCAATCACTAACATCCATGTAATTATAATAGTGTAATTAGTTTGAAAAAAAGACACGAATTTTTGAGTTTTCATATTTAAAAAAAAGACTACAATGCGTGGTCAGAATCATGTAAAAATATATTGTATAATATATTGAATACTGGGTTTTCACTCATCTCGATATAGCTTGGGCCTTAGAAGTATATTCTGCATGCATTCATTAACTCAGCCTTAACGAAGATATCTTAGTTTCAATGGCGGTGCCCGCTACCCGGAAGTACGTCATTATCACCGCACCGCGCCGGAAGCAAAACACAATGGCCGCCCCCGTCTTGTCAGTGAGCGACAAGCGTGACCCGCGGCTGTGGGTCACCCAGACGCGGCCTTAATGACACTTTCATAATGGTAACTTTAATATTAACACCTATTTTTAACGTGGAAAATCTGCTGACTAATCGTCTAATATACGAATACCGCTTAGTATAGTATAGCCTACGATTTCATACATTTTTATAAATAAATGTAAAAAAAAAATCGATGTTTTTAATAGGAAAATAGAATGTTGACAGCAATGTTTTTTCGAAGTTTAAGAAAGAAAATTTAATTAAAGTTGTATTTAATAAATATTTTGAAAATGTACATTTAAAACAAGAATTGGCGGAATAGAATTCAGAAACACAAGACTTATTTTATGCCTAGTAAGTGTTTCATTTATTGGTTAATTCTAATCTCAGCTTCTAAAATCGCATAGATCATAATAGATGGCGCTATATATTATGGAAAGGGGATGTATCGTCGATGTCAGAAAGTTTCAACGTCTATGTTCATGAACGATAGATCGATATTTGAAAATATCGATGTATACTTTTGATACTTACGTGTGACTGCGGAAGCGAGTGGGTAACGAATACTATAGAAGCCGCTATACATAACAACACATCGTTCGTACAAAATCTTTGCTGTATAGCGGATATATCGTCAATGTTAGAAGTTTTTTTTTTATATTATATAAGTCTTAGTGCTTGACCACAGTCTAATCTGATATTAAATGACGATGTAGTCAAAGATGGTAAACACACTAAGCCTTGAGAGGACTGGCTCCCAAATTCAGCTGCCGGAGTACACCGACTGGTGTACTTAGTGACAGATTTTTAACTTGAAGGTGCTAACTAGCGAGCGGTGGACTTAGCAAAATCACTATCACCATGTATGGTTTTACTACGATGTTTTCATTCACCGCGCGCACCGATTCAGTTGCTAGGATTTGAACCTACATCCATCGACGGCGTGTCCGAACACGACATCAACTAAGCCATTATCGCTGAATCATTTACCTTCCTATTTAAGATTTCGCTTGTCTTTGGTATAGAAAAAGAACAATCTGTTAATTACTAGAAATCAAAGAAAAGCAGACATGTGTGCTCGCGGAAGAAATGACACTTCTTTAGCTTGTATATACTAAATTATATATATTAGAATGCTCATAAACTATTATACTATACAAAGTCTCATAGTATAAACACTGAAGTATATATTTACTTATTTTTGTATACTAATCACAGGCTGAAACTTATACATACTTACGTATACACACAATTACATAGCTACTTCACGTTTAACACGTAAGGCATAATGAAAATGTTTCCCTAAAATGTCATAAAAAGTTACACTGCAATAATAAATATACTAAGAAAAACAGTTGTGAAATAGAAAAGGAAAAGTACTAAAAACAAATGAAATAGATGCCTATTTCTTAATATTAATTAGATTAACTTAGAAAATAAAATTAACGTTCTTATAAGAAAGTATAAAATAAAATTGTATAAATTATTGTGACGGTGGGAAAACCTGCGATTCATCGTTTCCAATAATCGATTGCAGATTATCTGTCGACCGTCACTCTCCGAGCTTGAGCCGGGCTTAACGTAAAGCGTAGCGGACGCGATGCGACAAAAGATTTAAAAAAACCTTCCCCAAGAGAGAAGAGTTTTAAAGCTAGGATTTATTTAATCCACCGTGGGAATTTACACTCGAAATATTATGTAAATTGTTAATAGGTTTTATATTCTTAGGTATTACTTTGGAATCTTCTTAACTCTTGAAAATTATAGAATACTAGCTGATCCAGTCACGCGTTGCTGTGACTCAGTTATTACATGTAAAATTAAAATAATGAAAATTAATACGTGGCGCCATCTATGAGATATGTATAACAGTCGGTCCTACAGTATTCTGTCAACAAACTAATATAAATCTATCTGTTCGAATCTGATGAAATTTGTAATTAATAACAATAATCAACATTAATAGTTATTTAATTTGTAATTTAAGGATATTGAAGCTATGAACCGATATAAAGGTTCTAATTATAAATTCTATCTCTCAAATTGGACCAAATTATATATAAATGCAAATTTCCATGAAGATTGTTTGAGTAGTTCCGAAGTGACCCTGAATTTGTATTCATTTAAATTAGTATAGAAATCTATCTTTATCATGAATAAGTTTAATTATAGAATTATCTAACTTTCGCAGTACATCGTGGACAAACATCAGGATACTAGATTTTTATATATTTCGATTTTTACGTTCATCATTATTTGAAGCATACTTAGTATTGAATTAAATGTGCATGTGTCTGTAGACACTAGTGGTTAGAGGTGATTCAGAGTCATAAAAGGCAACATTATTCTCCTGTTAACTCTCCGTTATCCATTATTATTATTGACGATAAAAATGGTGTACTGGCGTTATCGTTGTATGCCAACAAGAAAGTATTATACGACTGTCTGTATGTGTGAAAGGAATAGTACTACGCATTGTTCTCAAAGTCACGATACGAAAAACGAATATTCAGTACATTTTACTTTTATTTTTATAAACTGAAAATATGATATAATACAGCAAACTACGCAACAGTAAAATAGTCGACAACAGTTTAAAACAACAGAAAAGTATAATTAATTATTGATATTTTGTATTTTAGGTTACATCACTTGATGCTGGTCACATATTTTCAACTTTCCGACAATTAGATATTTGGTCATAGATTTTCAACCTAAGATATGTGAATGTTAGAAAATATTAAGACACTATGATACCCTATACATGACCTCATATTTTCAAAAGCAGAAATATTCAGTCCTCTCGGACTAGAAATATTTTCTCCAAAAAGTAAATATTATTGTATACAGTCGGTACCTAACGATGTAAAAAAACTCGAGAAAAAACTGTCGTCAGCTTACTAAATCATACACAAATAAATATCATACCCGAGTTAAACGAGTACTGTTTGTCGTACAAACAAACAAAACCACACAACCGTTTTTAAATGGACCCTTTTAAAAGATACAACACGTATGAGTTCTATTTACACAAAAAATATTTCCTAATGGTAATTGAAACAAATATAAATACAGTTTTAATTAAAAAAAAAAAATAATTCAAAATATCAATTTTGTGGGAAAATGCGTTTAAAGTTGATTCACGTTTACACACCTGAGTTAAATTTATTTAAAAAAATATATAAAAAGAAAAAATATTATTAAATAATTTCAATGCAGACGGAGTAATAGCATAATGAACTATGATAATTAACATAAAACTGAATTAAGTCGCAATATTACTGAAAAAACTACGTATACCTTTTAAAATAAAGTGACATTAGATTGATATAATGCGTTTTTATATAAATTAAAATAAGTAATATAAATATACTACATTAAAACATCGACTTGTTTCATTTTACTTCACCTTATTAAGTATCTTCGGAGACTAAAGTTTTTAACACGTTCCGTCAAAAAGAGAACAACATTTTATTTAACATCTATTTTCGCAGTTTTGATCGTATTAAGGGGGAGGTTTAATTTAATGTATTCTTCTTGCAATATCAGTTTACTTTCTGATGAAAACTTTGGAAACGTAAATTTAGAGATATTTATATTTTTTTATTAAAAGTGCGATTTAATAATATAATGTTTACACCCACTTACGAAATTAACCAGCGACCTCTACTATCAGATTCAACTACGTACAAAAGATGTCGTTGTAATATATTTACAGTAATTGTCAATAATTGTATCATTATTTTTATTAGTAGATTTCAATAGTTAATATTCGTACATTATTTAATGTTTAGAATACATTTTCATATATAAATGCAAGATGTAACTTATACCGTATGCATTAAAGAGTTTTATCTCAGTTTATTAATATTTTACAATATTCAAAATTATAATATACATATTTAAATACATAAAGCCAGTAATTATTCTAACGTTATGGATTATTATTAATTGCTTAAGCATGGGATGATTCACTAGATAAATGCAGTTTTATCCACACACCCAAAACTAACATAAAGATCTGTAGCTACCATGTAACTCTATTCGTACCAGTCGCTTACAATGTTCAGTTTCATAACTCACAATCTTCGTAGAAGTTCAGCCAACTACAAAGGTTGGTTTCTGTGGAATCCAAATTTGATTTCCACATACGCCAGTTCTAATCTAAAACCGTTTAAGACAAGGTAAATAAAGTCATGTCTATGTTCCAGTCCACCTTCTTCCATGTAACAATCTAAATTCTTAAGATCTATAAATAAGTTATTTCAAATGTTTTAATTACATACAATAGTTACGTAATTTCGTTCCATTTCATATTTATGTTATATTTCTGACATCAGATATGAAGGCTTTTATTAGGCTTACGTATGATAAATTGGTTTCTGTCCAGTAAGACAGTTTAGGAATCTAGGCATTTTATTATATTTAAAAAGGTGCTATCTACATAAATACAGAATATAGAAGACCAAAGCTTAGTTAGTTGAGCTCAAAAAGGGTTTCGTAAGTAAATGAAATGAATATTTATGATAGTAATTATGTTTGAATATTCAGAAATATTCATTAGACAAAGGTCAGATGTAGTTAGTTATGCATTTTCTTCAAAGTTGAATTTACTGAAATTAATGGAATAGGTAATTGCTTGATTTCAAATGCGTTACAAACCCTTGAAGATATTTGAAGCGCTGTATATAATATAATTAAATACTTGAATTTAGTATTTTGAAGCAATTTTCTCCAAATATTATCATAGTCGAGGTGATGGTTGCTTTGTGTTTAAGATCTAGACTTCAATACGATGTAAATAAATTCTTGAGGAGGTTGAATTATGACGAAATACTGAATTAATTATATTAATTTATTCCCTTCGGATATATCATTATTATAAGAGTATTACCAAGAAAGATAGAAAACAAATCCTGTTGAAGTTGAAACACGTAAAGAACTGCATCATTGCCATTTTAATTTTATTCATATTCAGACTTTATTAGACTTTATAAATTAGTATTTGAACATAATTTTATTTGTAAACAAATAAATAAATTCTATTACTTGCAGTTTGAGTACAACTACAAAGTATTGAAATACCTAAAGATGTTTGGTGACAGATTTTAAACATAAAAATGATAGGTAGTCAAGAATTACAACACATTACAAAAAACCACTATGGCGTTCCTTTCTTTATTAATTTTAATACTGTTAGTTTAGTAAATCTTAGCATATAAGACCGGCCACATTGGCACCCAAAAGACTTGTAACCAGGGGCCTAAAAATGTAAACCCACGCGCAGCGGTATATTTGCAATCTTGGCCGCCCTAGGCCCCAGGCCATGTAGTAAGTACCAACCACCCCTGTGTCAGTGAATTTTTTGTCACGATTAGCTGCCTCTAATATCTGGGCCAGGGCTTCCTGGGCCTTAGGGCAAATCTGCCACTGCCCGCGCTCTCTAGGCAACTGTTACTTTTCAACCCGGGATGCGTAGGGACGCTATGTTTATTGAACCGATATTTGTATTTCAGGGGGCATTATAACTTGTATTACGTCTGGATTAAAAGAGTAATCTGTATCGCACCTTCAGTATTTTATTTCACTCCACCGGTAACAACCAACACTAACCCTCGAGGCTACAAATCGCTAAACCACTACCAACATGCTATTAGTCTCCTTTAACCGAAACCTTTAGCTCAATGAAGAATTCAAATTTACGTTACTGAATTCAGTATGTAAACACACTATTCCTGAGCCATAATAGCAACAAATTATGACATATTTACACTTTTGAATTTCTAAATTATATAACTCCCTAACGTATCGTCTTATTGAAATGTCTGTCACATATCTTTGTGTAGAATTTAATGATCTATATAGAAGGTCTTCCATAATCTTTTAACAAAGTCACGTAACAAACTTAATAATTTATTTTCTAGACAACGTTATCATACGTTTCCTTAGTCTCTTAGTTCATTCCGTATAAATTATGCTTTTAATTTACATTCCTTTATAGAATATATTTTTGAATTGATTTTTAGTTTATAAATATTAAGTAGGTTATTATAAAAATCCTTTATATTATTTGAATATAACAACATAAAATAGGAGAGTTTTTAGCAGGATCTTAGTCTCTCATGTAGGGAATTTTATATTATATTCATAATCTTGTGATATTTGATTCCATATTTTGTAATATTGATGGTATATTACGTAATACGTAGCGTATCGTTCGGTCATTGTGCACAACCAAAGTGGCTGCGAGATAATACCGCAGAGCGGATTCTGAAATGTCACAGAAACTTCATAGATAATTGTAACAAGGGGCCACCACATTGTTAGAACATAGAAATTTTCCCAAGAAACATGTAGCCTGCTCGACAATAACATTAATAATCTAGAAGATTGATTGTTAAAAATAAATAAGAAAACATTTAATAGTACGATTTCTGATATAATATATTCTTATTCCTACCACAGGAGTAAAAAAAAAATGAAATAAAACCAATAATAAAAATGTAAGATCCATTGAGTAGTTAAAATGCTATGTTTTGAAAACTATAATATTTTATGCGCTTGAAACCGTCTGAAACAGTCACACTATCCCCAACGGAGTCAGTTACACGGCCAAATTAAATTAAGGGTGATTTCATTTAAAATAAAGGCTTAACCGACTTATTGTGCTGCCTTTTAATTTTGCAACGTTAATCTCGTGAAGCCGCCGCTCCGGTATCTTTGGAATTTAATTTCATTAAAATTAACAATTAATTCTCTTTACAACTTGAGCCTTTAGCTTATATAACTTAACATAAAAGGAATTTAGGTAACTTAATTAGCTTTATCGGTTTTTTAAACTAGTTAGAATTACTTCAAAATATTTTAGATTGAATCATTTTTATATAAGAGAATTATTATCTTAAAATTTTTACACAACTAAAAATATTCAAACTATTTCCCAATAAAATGAATTGCATACGTAGGCATTATACATAGCGAAAACATGGTTTTTACTTTAAAATATAAATGTGTGTGTAAAGCGCCATCTATGAATCTTTATTACAACCAAAATAAATTTCATCTTTCGAAGGAGTTAGCGCTAAAATTTGTAGATGGCGGTAAAACACATTGTAAAATAAATGTATGTATATTCATTATTTTCTCGAATTATAATGATAGTATATAAAAATAAGTTATATGTAAAGCTTTCTTGTTCTTTCTATCGTCAATTAACAATACAAATTTCGTTGTACAAAAAAGCAAATCTTTTTTTTGTAACTTGACAGGTATTAAGACATTTTTGTATAAGTAATTTTTACAGTGACCAATAAGACTATGCAATTCATTTGCACATTTGAATGATTATTGATATTATACTGTATTACAATTGTGAAAATTTTTCATATACTGGTTAGTTTCAGCGTATTAAGTTCAGCGTATGATATGGTTCAGTAAATTTTTAGTCTTAGTAGTTACAAGAGAGAAAAGGATTTAGCGGAGCCTTCGCTCTTTATGATACTATTTGTATTAATGATACATTATTTGTTTATAAAATATATATGATGAATAGATAAATCAGATCGAGTTTCTTACCGGTGTTTCTCGATGGCTGGGTTGTTTGTCCGAGCCGTTAGATTGAGTATTTTTGATTTGATGTCACGTTGGCAAACCTCGATTCAGATTTTATAAACTAATACGTAATACGTCAAATGACTTGTTTATTTCAAATAATGTTTCGAGGTAAGCTTACTCTACAACAATAACATACAATATCAATGATCTTCGAAATAGTCTGATTTCCCGTGAGACTTGTCTCTGTTCGTTCGCTAACAGATATCATTTTTTTATTTACTTTATTCAATTTTATAAGGAATATCTGGTAACAATATATATTGATTTTGATAAAGTAGGACACCGTGTGATCAATTACCATAACAAACTGGCAATCTTCAGTATTTTTGTCATGGAGTTTTTGTTATCTGTCTTACTATAACTAGCCGCTAGAGGGAGTTACAGTACAGTAACCTTTGTATTATTTACCCATTCGTAATAAAGTTAGATGTTTGTAAATATTGAGCAAGGAGAATATGCACAAAATATTCATTTTGCTCTAACTTAACTATACTCTCTCTTAGTAATAACAGATAATAATAAACGTGTGGTTTTATAAGATAACGATGTAAGTAAAACCTTTTTTCGGATAGTAGGCATTGAAAAAAATTCAGAAAATTATTCGTAAATTTAATAATCGGATAATGGGAATGGGAAATCAACATTATGTATTAGAGTACGAAATCCGTCTGGACTCTTTCGATTTTTGTATAAAAAATTGGTGCAGGTGTCTAGTAGAAAGTAATAAAGTACATTTGACTCAATTTCAGAAATGACAGTCTGTTGTTTATTTGAAATTGCATCACTGCTAAATATAGTGTTCATGATGATACCTTTACTACAAGAAAATCTTTATCTTTAAGTAATATTTAGTCTTTTATTTCATTAACATCGGTTTGGTCTAACAAAATTTATTGTACTTTTAATAACGACGCGACTGAAGTACGAGAGGAAAGTAGATAAGTAAGTGGACTCAATACATTCAGATGACTATATTAATCACTGTTTTTCTATATGTTTTCACGCGGATGAAGTGGCGGGTACAGCTAATATACAATAAATATAATCATTTATATGATACACATATTGGACTTGGCTGCTCTGCTAAGCGCTCTTCACTTTGCCACTACTTCGCGAGCTGCGATAGATGGATGAAAATTTCAGGCGATAGAAAAAAAGTTTCACCTAAGAAAGAAATAACTATACATTATCTTTTATTTTTGTATAAGCTCAGTTTGCTTCTAAAGATGTCCACTATCAAATATCAATTGTCAATTTAAATCATATAACGGAATTAAAGATTCTCTCAAAGTACGTCTCTAAAAACCCTTCTTATTATAAAGAATCATTAATTTTTTAGCTGACAATTATCGCTACACTTACCCTGCAGGCATCGGCGTAACAAACTTCGTTTTCGGAGGAGCGATTTCCATTCGAAAACTCGTTAACTCCAACATTTATTTACATATTCACACATGTACATTCCACGTTAGATACTAAGATGATGGAATTGTAAGAGAATTAAAATGTATTTTACTTTTTACAAGGTTTATTACCGTTCAAAGGATATTTTGTGCTACGGCTTACCGCGTGGTAATTGCTAACAAATATGTATACACCGTAGTAAGGCGACCACAAGGAAAATATTTGTAGTTTTTACACTGACAGCCATTGATTACTGAGCTATATAAATGAAAGAAGACTAATTTGTCTCCATCTCTTAAAGTCCAACTTTTTACCTTCGCAATGAATGTGTAAAGTTTAAATAATGTTACTTACGGGCAGTATGTATGTATTCTCAAATTTCATGGTCTTCTTTAATTGAATACATAATTTGATTAAAGTTTGATATTTTCAATATCTACTGTACCCGGCTTTTGATTTGTCATCGGAGAGAACACTGAGATAGTCGGCTGAGTTTGGTTTCGTATAGTGTTGTCTTTGTCTAATACAGTTGTAGCGTTGTGCGATAAAGAGAACCTTTACTAAACCGAAATAACTCGCCCTTCGTCATAGGGCTCAGTGCTAGCTCACTATACTTTTCATTTATGTCCCCTTCGTTTTCTAATAAATCTATAAATAAATATCACTCATATACTAAAAGGTAGACGATTATCCGATATGAAATATATTGTTATTTTCTCAAAAATCTCACATTCATGTCAGTTTTGGATTATAAATTGCTCACGTTCCAGAAATATCCCGCAAATAAACTATACAATATATACATAATTAGCGGAATGGAGCCTCGACGACGCACTCAGCGGTTATTAGCGTAATTATCTTGTACATTAACGAAATGTATCGTTGCATTGTGTATCGTGGAGCAACAACTCCCATATAATTACACAATGAAACAGCGAGAAAACAAACATTACATACATTAGATTAAGATCCCAGTGCGATTAGATACAACCTATTTTTAAATGTATAAAATCTTATGCTCTGAGTAGTGTTTCATATTCTAAGATAGCTTGCGCGCTAACAGAGTTAGTCTATGATATATACACAGGTAAAGGTCATTAAAAATAATAGCAACGTTACCTACATTTGTATTGTTGATTTTTATATATGTTTTGTAAAATAACACTCTAAAGCAATCTCCAGTATCGCCAGACACTTTGCGCTGACCACAACGTCTGATAGACGCATTAAAGCGTTGACAAAAAATAATGAACTTGACTTATATTTAAATCCTTCATTTTTAAATATGTTATTGAGATAATATAAACATGTAAAACATAAAAGTTTAATACTATAAGAAATAACATTGCTTTACAATGAAAAACAATATAATAAAGCAATAAAACACAACAGTCGATATAACGCTGATTCGGAAAGGAAATGTACTTTATACTAGTTATATTATTTGTAAGAAATATCCAATGTGAAGAAAACATTACTAACAATGTTTATCTCGAAACAAAATATGCAATAAAACATAATACATTTAAGGACTTCGTTGAAGATCTAATAACTATGTTAAGTATGAAAAAAGATATCAGAAGGATCGAAGAACTAAAAAGTAAATTGAAAAAAATAGATAACTACGTCACAGATAAAGAAACAGCAACAAATTTGCTAAAGAGTGTTTTAAACAATACAGAATTAAACGAAACAAATTTCTTTAAAGAATTATATGAACACGATAATTATAAATTTCTAACCGAAACTGAACCTAAAAATTTGTATCTAAAAATGAAAGAAAAAATGAACCGAGATGATATAACAAAGATTTTGATTGGAAAAGGCGGTGAGAGTAAACTGGTGAACTCCGCTAGGAAGACGATGGATGGAAATAAGCTTGGTAATGAATTCTTCGAGGAAATAGTTGATAAAATGATAGCGGAAACGCCTGTCGATGATCATAAATATAATACTACAGCCAATGAAAGTATTTATTGGGGTATGTTTAATATATGTATATGATTATATTTTTATATAATATTGAAACTTTAAATTAATAATATTGTGAAATAGCATTTAGGATTTTTTATAGTCATTCAACTATTTCTGTATAACATTACTGATAATATTACTTTTATGGTAAATTCAAATTAGATTTTTTTGTAACTGCAAAGATTTCTTATTTTGATTGTATCATTAAATATTTTTGCTCCAACTAAATTAACATACTAAACTTCCATTTAACGATCCAGAAAATATTTTAAAAGATAATGAGTTGTCTTTAGATAAAATTAAACCATATATAAAAACAACAACGTATTATGTAATTTAATTTTAAATGAGACGGTTGAGTCGTATGACACGACAATTGCATCTCACTGAATCCCGATCACACAATAGATTGTAATACATCTTCTATACTATAATAAAACTGTAACAAGTCGAAATCTGTACATTAAATATTTTTTGAAAATTGTAATCAGGGTAGACTATGTTATCGATATAGAAGCCAAAAATAATCTTTTTACAATTTTTGTCTGTCTGTCTGTCCCTATGCACACGCATCACTCTGAAAGTACTGAACCAATCTTGATGAAACTTGACATAGTGATAACTAATATTACGAGATTACATCAAATATACTTTTTGTCTCATAAAACGCAAAGGGTTCTCCAGGATAAAGGATTAAAGTCTAGAATATAAACCCGAATTACTCTGAAAGTACTGAACCAATTTTAACGAAATTTGACACGGTGATAACTAATATTAAAAGACTACATCCAGGATACTCTTTGTCCCATAAAACGCAATGAGTTCTCCAGAATAACGAAAAACAAAAATTTGCAGTTAACGTAACTAGACTTTTTTGCGACACCTTAGTACAAGAGCCGGCAACGTTAAAAGAACAAGAATTTTAGAATACCTGGTTCTTTAATACATCAATATATATTTTTTTTATATCATAAGAGGCAAACGAACAGGTGGGTCACGTGATGTTTAGTGACCACCACCGTCTATAGACACTAGCAACACCAGGGGATTTGTAAGTGCGTTTCCAACCTGTATATGGGGGAGTGTAAGGGAACCTCCGGCACTCTCACTGACCGAACGAAACATTACAATGCAAGCACCGTTATTTGAGGTCGGTTTTCTGTAAGTATTCTGGCAGTATTAGCCCGAACGAGTCGACCCATTCATGCTGAAACCAGTAATAGCTTCAGCGTGGCTCTACCACCTACAGAAATTATCAATATATCAATAGACAGAATTTAGGACACTTGATAGCGGGTTAACGTTGTATTTTTAATAGGCATTTTGATTTATGATTAATCAATAATAAGTTTAGGAACATTTTTTTCAGTAACTTTTAAACGCAATTAAACATTCAGACACATTTTTTATAAACAATCATATATATACCCGCTGATATATTTTATAAATAAAAAAAAGAATGTGGTGTCGTGGGACACCAGGTAGGAACGAAGTTCTTTCGGCTAATGTAGAATCGACACTATTTGGAAAAAAAAAATCGTGCTCAATTTTATGTAATCGTAATTCAAATTATCAATTAAAATAACAAAATATGTCTCTTTATTTTTGTTTGACAACATAAAATTACATAGAAATAGAAATAATTACAAAAAAGGAGAAAGAGAAAGATATTATACACTACTCGCTTAAGTATACGACTGTCGCGCCTGCGCACGTCTCATTTAACTGTTTTATTCCATGCACTTTTCGTTACAGTTTTACTATCACATTTTTTTCAGTTCGGTCGCGCAGCAAAATCTCTATCTCCTCCAAGCCTGCCGTAGGGAACTTCGTTCCAATAATAAATTTCAAATCAATTATTTTTTTCATAGCAAAGAACCAATTTCATTTTATTAAACATTATTGACCACCATATACAACGATAAACGTAAACGTATGACTTGGGATTGACGCCATCTCAAATATATGCGTCGTCGACCATCAGGCTATACAAAGCCGAAATACCTTGGGCCGGCGAGGTGAAATATCTTGGTGTTACTTTAGATAAACACTTAAATTTCGATTCACACACAGAAAGAGTGCGAAACAAAGCCGGATGGTCTTAGGTCGTTTCTATCATTTGCTTTGTCATAAGAGTAAAATATCCCCCAGACAAACTCACTTTATACAAAACTTGCATCCGTCCGATTATGACGTACAGTTGTTCGGTCTTTGCACATGCGCAAAATCGTATTCAAAAGTTGCAGGTTCTCCAGAACTGAGCCCTACGTAAAATCACCGGTGCCCCATGGTACGTCCGGAATAAGGATCTCCACAGGACCTGGAGATGCTTTCTGTCTGAGCGTATATAAAATCACTTACAGGTAGTTATTTCGAAAAAGCCGCGAATCATCCCAGCCCGTTAGTGGTATCTGCCGCGAACGATGAACCCGTACCCAACGCTGCGCAGTATAGAAGACGACCGCGACACATATTTACCGACCCTCCTGATTCAATCACGTCAGCGAACGATCAGTATCAGCCTGTCTCTTCAAACAGAGCGTGTTCTCACCCACGCCCGCATAACCGCAGATCACGCCGCCGTGGTCTGGGACTAAATTTCGCTCCCGTACACCAAATTAGGCTCTTCTCGGCAACGGCTTAAGCCTAGATCTGTTCCCTGGGCGTGGAGCCCTTAAGTACGCTGCTCACGCGATACAGTGACACAAGAGTTCTACCCTTATTTTTTGTTATCCTATCCTACATAGTTTAGAGGATTTTTTCCTACACAAAATACATATAGAAGTTGTTGAGGCACGCATGCTTGGTACACATGCATGTTTCAATAACTTATATACGTATATAAGTTACCGGACTACTAAGACGAGCGGTTAAGGCACTCAGCTGATTTTATTTAGGCAACCAGTTCAAGGGTACACGGCACACCTCGGCTTGGCTGTTGCCTGTTGCATGCAAAATCGCGACCTATCTTAACTAATCTAGCTAACTATTCATATATGTATGAGTTGTTGAAACATATATGTATACCAAGCATACACGCCTCAACAACTCCTGCATATATCTATCATCGGAAAATTGAGAGTTTTTTAGTTCGATAAGAAAAAAAGTAAACCCTTCCACTTTCATGTGTAACATGTTTCATTCATCATCATTCAGTGTTTCATGTGTTTCACGTGTGTGGGGGTGATCGTGTAGTGTTGTAGCAGTGATGTATATTTGTGTGTCACCGTATCGCGCAAGCAACGCACTCAAGGGATCCTTACCGAGGGATTGAACCTGATGTATAAAACTGGCTTAGTTTAAAGGTGATAGGTACTATGTTGTGAGTGGTACAGAGATTATTTATAAAAATATATTGGAAATATATTTCAAATACGTTTTTGAAATAGTTTATAACTCTTAGACAATAGTTTCAAGCAAGTGACATTTGACGTTTTCGGCGGGATGTTTGACGCTTCGATACGGTGTTCATATATTTTTCTTTAATACAATGGAGTATAAAAAGGTTTTAATACAAATCGAAGATAGTTATGATAAAGTAAGTGGTAGAGATGTTTATTCAGTTTTATGTAGGTTAGTTTTTATTTTAATTGATCCTGGTAGATGACGCTACGAATGGGTACTAGGTTTATTTAAAAAATGAATATATGTAATCTGGGTATATGTTTAAGTGAATCCGTGGATAGTTTGGATTCACAATTGGAAACGGTAGTTGTGGCTGCAATCGGGTATCAGTTTTATTTGCGGGGTGGTAGGGTTTTACAGCCTGACTGGGTCACAACCACCATGTATATGACGAAAAAATCCGTAATAGTGATTCGCTTCTGCGCGTCACGTTTCGGGATCAGCCTGTGCATATCCAGCTTTTTGTAGGCCGGCATGATAGTGGCGACCAGCGATGGATAGTGTGTCACTCGGTGGTCGCTATTGTTTTTGTATTGTACTGTGCTTACCATCAGGCATAGTGCAGGCATTTTGCCGTGCTACGATAAAAAAAAGAAACAATTTTTTCGCGTGATAACCAATTTGGTGCAAACGAAGTTGCACGGGTCAGCTAGTCAGGAATAAAATCCTCAATAAAGGAACACATCGGTGTTTAGCGTTTTACGTTCCGCGATCAGTCTTTTATATAGTTGACACGAGTAACCATTATTTTTGCATTGACGTGCATTTACCATCAAAAGTACAGTATCATCAATTGCCATGTTGGTGTAAAAAATACACACATGGTCACAATCATTTTCCTATTCAGATCCTCAAGGAGAACTTGAAGATTTAAGGGAGTATCATCAACACGATGGAAGGAGAATTTTTAAGGGAGAGCGGACAACCATACGGTACTATCCGTTCATGGTATCAGTACACGTCATGGGGAGGTTCTGGTGTGGAGGGGTTATATACTGGCATGATCTCATCTTGACGTCCGCAGCCTGTTTGCAGTTGTAAGTTTCAATACCAAAATGTTCCAAACACAACTCACATCCAATGTATATGATGCAGCTGGTATAGAAAGGAAACTGGTTTGTTAAATAGTCAAAAGAATATGTATGTTAACAAAAGAATGAGTAATAGAGGTAGTTGTGTTTAGGCCTTAAGAAGGCGCTAATGAACGACAAGGCTACAACCGGTTCGGACAAACGACCCACTTATCGAGAGGAACCGACAACATACTCGATTTGGTTTATCTTTTCATGATACATATTTTTTTCAAACAGATTACATTCGCTTTTAGTGTATGCACAGAGATTGGCGTAATTTCCAGACGTCACCATCGTTCACATATTGATCCATCCTATAATAATAGCCTTTAGACATTAAAACCAGCTTCACATGGTACTTAAACTCAATATACTTTGTTATAAAACTTAACATTATTACCTAAAACATTGCAATTGATCTTAGTATTAGTGACACATGGAATCACCAGTCGATGATATCTACTTGTTTGTTATCGTGGAAGAATATCAAGAAAAATTTGTGAGCGTTATTGACTTTTATAATTTTTACAGAATGCATAACAACCGGTTCTTCCGTGAAAATCCTAATGTCCTGCAAATCAGAATTGGGAGTAACCACAGCAGAATCGGTGGTGAAGTCGTTGATGCTCTTGAGGTTGATTTTCGTATATTCTGTCTATTTCTTCAATTTATTCTATTATGAAGTAAGTGGCTAACAGGCATGCTCTCCTCTTATTTTAAAATCAGCGTATTTGACTAGGTACAACCTATCTCAAAAGGAACATAGTCCAAAAGCCTATCAATTTAGATATTTTAAATATTAGCAAATGTAATAATTGTTTTATTAATTTTAGTCACAAGTTTGAATTTCATTTTTTTTTTAATACAGCTATGATATATCTTTTAAAAGAAATGCCACCGTTATATTGTCCTTAGATTCTGTTGTTTTGTTGTATGTTAAAATTTTTGTTAGGGATTTACTACAGTTCTTAAATTTCAATTGAACCTTCTAAAATCGTACGTTTCGCGTTAGTTACGTCTGTTTAACTACATATACTGTAGTAATTAAGAAGTAGGAACTCTTATCTGGAATTTAGAAGTACTGAAAACCAATGCCGTTGCCAGAAATGATTAGAAATGATTAACAACTAAGTAAACGAAGCAAACAAAATTAAAAGTAATGAAGACTACAGAATGGAATTTTTTATTTTGTTTATATTTTTAGGTTTATTTCCATCCAGCATATAATCCGAGGACTTTGAGAAACAATATCGCCGTCATTAGGCTCCGGCGGCACCTTTTCTTTAACTATCATCGCATACCTAAGGTCATAGACATTTCCCACAATGACGGCGGAGTTCCAGCCACTGCTGAAGTCATGCTGTTAGGTTGGGGCGTTACAAAGGTTTGTTAGCATATTTTCAAAACATTTTATACTATATCCTTTAGGCAATGACTTTTATCACACTAATTCTTATTAACAATATTTATTTCCGTGTGCACTATCTCAGCGCTAGTTAGATACTTGTGTAATTAAATTCGTTAATCGTGAATATAAAATATTTGTATACTAATACTATCTATAACTCATACAGAGGATGGAAAATACTAAAAAAAATTATTTACAAAAGACAGACAGAAAACCTTCAATATTTTTTTCAGGTGACTCAAAAATTATCATACGAACCAATATTTTTACAAAGAAAATTTTTACCAGTCTATCCAAACAAGTTCTGCAAAGAAATCTACGGGGAGTAAGATTTTTGTTTGTACAAATTCTTTTTTTTTTTATTTGATTTTTTTAGTAATTAAAGATATAAAATCCCTTGTTGCCGTTACTCTTTAGTAAGATCTTTTTATGTCGTGTAAGAATTATACATTTGTGGTCATATTAGGATATGTATTGTATGGCGCCCGGATCAAGGTGGGTGCCCACATGAGGTACCTGGGCCTCACCCTGGACGGGCGCTGGCGGTTTGAGCCTCACTTTGTGGGGCTCGGGCCGCGAATTGCTAGGGCGGCGGCGGCACTCGGCCGGTTGCTCCCCAATATTGGGGGGCCGGGTGCCGGGTGCCGTCGACTCTTCATGGGAGTCGTATGGGCGATGGCCGCCTACGGGGCACCGGTCTGGGCTGATGCCCTCGGTGCCACCGACGTGCGCGCGCTGCGTAGTACGCAGCGTATGGTGGCACTGAGGGCAATCCGGGCATACCGGACGGTGTCATCGGCGGCGGCCTTTACGCTTGCCGGCTCCCTTCCCTGGGAGCTGGAAGCTGGGGTGCTCGCCACCGTATACGAATTCACGGCGGCGAGGAGGCGTAGTAGTGAGCCTCCGGCTCCCAGGGAGATAGAAGTTAAAAGGCGGGAGATGCGAGAAGAGGCTATAGGGAGGTGGATGCAGGACCTGGCGGACGCGCGCTTCGGGAGGCACACCGTCGACGCCGTCCGCCCGGTCCTGCGGGAGTGGATTAGGAGGAGATGGGGCTCCCTGTCGTTCAGGCTGGTGCAGGTGCTGACCGGACACGGTAGTTTCGGGTGGTACCTGCACCGGATCGCTCGCAGGGAGCTGACCGCCGCCTGCCATGAGTGCGGCGCTGAGGAAGATACCGCACAGCACACTCTCTCTGAGTGTGCTGCGTGGGAGGTGGAGCGCCGCCCTCTGGTGGCGGTGGTAGGAGAGGATTTATCACTGCCAAGCGTGGTCTCATCCATGCTCGGCGGCGAACAGGCGTGGCGAGCAGTGGCCTCCTTTTGCGAGGAAGTCATCTCGCAAAAGGAGGCAGCTGAGAGGGCCCGCGAGGCGGACCCCCTCAGTGACCATCTTCACCATAGGAGGACCAACAGGAGGAGGCGGCGCTTTGCCCAACTCCTCCTGAAACCGTAGCCGGACCTGAGGGGATGCAGTCGGGGGCTCATCCCCTCAATGCACAGATCCGGCGGATGAGGGGGGCAGCTGGCGTGTACCCAGCTGCCTCTTTATAGGTAGGAGCCCGGCGGCAACCTTCCGCCGGGTGGACCGTTGGGGCGGCTATTCAAGGGGAATAGCATAGAACGATCCCTTGCCGCCCCAACATCACGGTCTGTCGGTACACCGTGGGGTTTTAGTCTGTGCGAGTCGGACATAACCCACTCTCTCCCCCGGGAGGGTGGGTATCCATAAGGGATTTCCCCACGTAAAAAAAAGGATATGTATTGTATTTATGGACTTTATTTTAATTTCTAGCAAATTTATAACATCAACAATGTTCTGCGCTGGCACCTTCACTACTGGAGAAGGAGCTTGTGACGTATGTTATTTAATTCATTCTATTAGACAATTTTATTGTATCACCTGTGGATATGCAAATGTTAGAACAGATCGCTTTAAGACAAATGACCGACCTAATAACGGTATTAGTTCAATAGAGATAGAATCGACATAACTTTTAACAAGATTTTCGGGTTGATGATTTCTCAGTAGTTACCGTGTTTAGATACCACGTCGATGTCGACAGACGTAATTTGGAATATTTGCCAATGAACCGAATCTTTTGGTAAAGTAAAGCATTTTAAATCCATAGTATGTTAGTTATATTTTTTTTTGTAGCACGGCGAAATAACTGCACTATGCCTGTTGGTAAAGACAGTGCAATCTAAAAATAATAGCGACCACCGATTGACACACTATCCATCGCCGGTCGCCACTATCATGCCGGCTTGCAAAAAGCTGGGTATGCACAGGCTGACCCCGAAACGCGACCCGTAGAAGCGAATCACTATTACGGGCTTTTTTGCCATATACATGGTGGTTGCGACCCAGTCAGGCTATAAAACCCTACCACCCCGCTTTCGCCATTGCTTCGTCCGTTATTTAGCAGGGTGCACCGCGTGCAGGTGAGGTTGGCTTGGGTGTCTCAAGTCTTATGATGTTATTTGATATCCCTTACACCCCTAAGACACCCCTTACACCCCTGACACCCATTACACCCCTTATATTATTTTGTAGTATTATAATATATATTAACAATGTTAGTAATACACAACACAGAATAATTTTTAAAAGGGCATAATAGTCACTACAGTCCAACAAAAACATTTTGTTATACATTTCAACGTTTCTCTCTCTCTCCCATCCTCTTTGTATATATTTCGAGTACATTAAGGATATACTATCTCATTTTCTCAGAGTCTAAAAGCTATATATACATTTATGACTATATCTTTTTCGTTTCAAAACACAATCAAACATTAAACCACACGATAAAAACATAAGGAGAATTTACTTAGCACATTTAAAGCGTTCCAATTCTGAAGCATTCCGACAAACCATATTTCGATACTTAGAACCTTTATGATAAAAGATTATTCACATAAAATTCATATGAACATAATATTTCAGCATGACGCTGGAGGACCCGCGATACTAAATGGAAAATTAGTTGGTATAATTTCTTTCGGACCAACAATTTGCGGGTTCCCTAACGCACCTACTGTCTTTACCTTGGTTGGTGCTTATGCTGATTGGATTGAGACAATCAATGAAACGGTAACTTGTTTTTACTTTGCTGTTGATTTGCACTATTTTGTTTTCTTTTATCAAATGTTTGCTGTATAACGAGATTGAAGAACGTTGGGAGCGCCAGTTATAGATGCATTATGTCTTCCTTTAGTTAATCGATATGTCATTCGAAACCTATCAAGTAAAAATAATAATTGGGTTTAAGTTAATCAGGTGTGAACGAGCCGACGCTTCGCGCGTGTTTGAACCTCGCCCCTTTCTTTTCTGTACTGACTATGCTATGGTCCTAACAAGACCTTTACAGCTTCACCAGACTTCTGAACCATGTTCCTACTTTGCTTCGCCTTTTATATGCTTGTTTCGGATAGCTCTGGTTGATAAAGTTGACTCAATTTTTCCCGAAAAAATTTGAAAATTCATAGAAGGTATGTGGTAATATAGATATAAAGTATATCCATCGATTACCCACTTTTACTTATAATTTAATTTTTTTGGCTACATCATTTAAATACATAATTCTTAAATTCTCGATTTATCTATTTTTGTTCTACCCCCATTTCTACCTCTCACACGTTATTTTATCAAACAAGTAAAAGATGAGCAAACATGGGCAAACAACTAACTTCAAGAGTCCACCTTGAGATTTTCGATTTTTCTAACATTTTTCGAACGCAGGCCCATGCATTTTGAATCTTGCATAACCTTTTTTGAAAAGGTGTGTAGAAAATCTAAATTATGAGTAAAAATAGACAATCGGTGGGAATACTTTACACGAATTTTCAAATTCTTACGCGAAAAATAAAAGACCTACTTCCCGGAGCTGTACCATAGTAGAGGGTAGTGCGTAATGGCTATGTTAGTACACATACCTTTTAACGATCGAACGGGAATTTACAGCGAAATGCATATACATTTATCTATTTTCAATATTATTAGTGTCTGTTCAAGTGCCTGATTTCATTTAATATGTAATTCATTTGGTATACACATTTTTACCACACAAAATTTACAAAAATAATCAAAATCATTCTATGTCGATTGTAAAGCGACCCATAATCTATATTAACAGATGCCAGGATATTACCGCGGCAAAAAGATGACTACTACCACGACTCCTTCATTCATGAGCTACTTTGCGACTTGGACTAATGCTGAAACATCTCCTGCACCTCGGCAACCACCAGTCGTACCGTCAGAAAGGCCGATTATCTTGACTCCTACAACGCCAACAACTGAGGTCACTACACCAGTGCACCGAGTTGTGAGAGATGATGAAACTGATGATGGATGGAGTATAGATTTGAAGAAATAAATATGTATTTTACCATTTTTTTTTTTCTATATTATGTTTGTTGCGGAAGGCAGGACATTTGGAGGCGTTAGTTACAAACATATGACGCCAATCATAGATATTGTATTATGAAAGTAACACTACTATACTAAGATTTTTAACGATATTTTTCATCCAAATGATAATAAAAATAGACCAAATTCATTTTTAAATTAATAACTCTAAATATAATAATGATATCCTAATATTTAAAAAAATCTAATAAGTGTATAAATTATGCTAATAAAAGTATCATAAAGATTGGTCGAGTAATTTCTGGATGAATTTAATTAATAAATTAAAAAGTGTCACTAAAATCACACTTATGAAGAATAGAACTTCTCTTTAAATTGATTGAATACTGTTGTTTTAGTTACGTGTTATAACACATATACTTAGGGAATTAATAATTCGAAAACAAATACGAAACGGACCTGTTTTGGAGTGGGAGATGGTACGAGAGCGGACCAACGTCCGGCTTTAACGAAACTCATCCGGTTACCAGCGGATACCGTACCCGGCTTTTCGGAAATGTCGGTCATGTGTAAACTTAACCGTTTCAAGTGTTATGTAGGCGGCCTGCAAACAATAATATGCGATGTGTTTAGATATAATTGTGGTTGAACGTTTTGTATGTACATAAGAGTAGTAGTAATAACATGTGACTTCGTCTGATCTTTATTAATATTGATATCATTTATTACCTTTGTGTAGTTACACAAATGTATGTATGTAAGTACCATATAATGCATGATATAGTATTGAAAATGTGTGACAACGAAACAATTACTGTTAAGTGAGTTGAAAAAACCTTCTATGTGAAAGATATTTTCTATATTAAAGGTATAAACCAATAACTGTACTGATGAACTAGCAAAACAGCTTTCATCTTGCGTACGTCACTTAATCGTCACGCAATTATTCTAAGGCCAACACTGTCAACACGTCTGTGGAAAAGACGTTATCATCATTCACATATCCATTATCATTACATAGTAGAAAACAAAGACCCTACCGCGTTTGTCTGTTTGTTCGCGATAAACTCAAAAACTGCTTAATGGATTTTCCTGCGGTTTTCACCAGACGATACAATGGTTCATGAGGAAGGTTTAGGCATATAATTTGTCAAGGTTTTTTTTATTATCAGGGCGAAATAACGTCCGCCGGACCCGCTAGTATGCTTATAATTATATATTATATATGCTTAGTTATCGCAAAGTGATATGTAGTTTAGATAATACCTTGAAATTTCATTCATCTACCAATGAAATTTTCGTCAAAATCTGTTCAATATTGTTTGAGATTAGGCTGGACAGAACGAACAAACGCTTTAATTCTATTTCTATCTATGCATTCATTGATTAATCATATAAATACCCATATATAATCTTCTATCCTTCGTATGAAGTACATTATATGATGTAATCAAACCTACTACCTCTCCGCTGTGGCGTATACGTA
Source organism: Antheraea mylitta (assembly GCA_014332785.1). Classification (NCBI taxonomy): domain Eukaryota; kingdom Metazoa; phylum Arthropoda; class Insecta; order Lepidoptera; family Saturniidae; genus Antheraea; species Antheraea mylitta. Next base: position 1,124,641 of record JACEII010000098.1, read on the forward strand.
TATTATATCCCAAACAATATAAATAGATGCAGTTTATTTCTGAATATTGCATTTGATCAGTATGTAATATAAACATATTTCACTACAATTGAAAAACTCACTGTGTAGCTATAGTCTCCTATAAATTTTATTACATATATGTACCTATTTTCTTACGTTATACAATACGTTGTGAAATACACTCGTCGTTTTATGAGTGCGAATTAAATTGTTTTTATTACACAACATTAGGGTTGTCAAGTTTCAACAAGGAAATGATCTACATTATCTGTTCTTTCTAGCATACAATTCAAGAAATTGTTTGTTATTATTTTTTTTTTATTATTATTTTTAATTGTATAGCCTATTTATAGAGAAATATTATATTCTATCTATCATCATGCTATGGTGCTTAGGAGCAGAGCAATTCTTGCACAAAATGTAGATTAGAATGTACGTTAAGCGTTATGGAACTAACAATGTTTTTCTTTGCATATATATAATGTTACTCTTACTGACAAAAGATCGACCTGTGAATGCCTATGTCGATACGCTGTGCGATTTAGTAACATTAATTGCTTTGATAGAAAATTAAACATTTGCAAAATGAAACTTGAGTGAAATTGCTAGATATAGTTAAATATTTGATTTAGATACGTAATAGCAGGGAGTACAAAATACAAACCTATTCAGGCCAACTGTAAAACCAGGACGTCATGAGACATGCCAGGTTTTGGCGGCGACCAATCTGTTACACGAATAACCTAAACGAGCAATCTGTTGGAAAATGCGTGAGTTGTCAGAATTTAATTTATAAAGGATTTATTTGCTTAAATAAATTCTGACTTAAAAACGTGTATAGCTAGTTCTTCATGGAACAGTAGCTGTACAGGATTAAGCTGGAGATGACTTCACTTTTATTAAATACAACATTATTATTCATTTGTCCCTGAATAGTTTATCTATAATTAAATAGACAATTCTAGAGAGACGCCGGGTAGATGTGAAAAAAAAACAAATTATTTTGTACAGGTAATATGCATAAAAAACAGGTTTCGACAGGAAAAAATATGGCATAATCAAAAATAAAATATTAAAAATAAAAAAAGACATCAGTTTTTTATATTAATTAAATTCCACGACACATCGCCACGCCATGTTGGACTAATCCACCGCTATAGATAGTCTATATCAGAAGCCTTTGATTCATATTTCCCATTATTGTCATAAACAAGAAAGTTTTTCGAGGATGGATAAGTTTTTCTTAAAAAACTCAAACAAAATAAAACAAAAAACTACTGAATGGAGTTTTCTGAAACTTCACCATAATATAGCTCATATATCAAAATAACATCTAAATAAATCCAGTGTCATGTTGTTTGTCCACGAATATCTCCGAAACTACACAGCCGATCTACATGAAATTTGACATTTATGTATAATTTGGTCCAACTTGTGGACCATAATATTGACCCTTTCAAGTAAGTTGGAAGTAATCTTGCCATCTGAAAATTATCTCATCACGCATTGCATAAACCGTCAAACATACAGGTGCAGACGAAGTCGTAAATAATTGCTAGTATAATAATAAATATACCCTGAGCTCACAGCTAATGATGTGTATTCGTGAAATCTCGCAGTGACCATTACGAATTCACGTTTCGTATGAAAACAGAATAAAAATGCAATCCGCGTTGAAATGCCGGTCAGTTTGCGGATCGTTTTTATTGCAAACCGAGGGATCCAGAGAGACAGTAATACCCTGAGAATGATAATAGGCAGCTCTCGCCACCGATGTTTCGATAGAAAAACATTTTTATATCGCATTTTGGAATCTTAACAAAAAATTCTATATATAAATGGACTTTGAAGAATGATACTCTCCAACACCGTTTGATCAATCGTCGTGAAAGTCAGCATACCCAAGCGATTTTTACTGAGAACATTTCTACTTTACGAAATAACAATATGAAAAAATACGACCTATTTAAATCCACGAAAACACAAAAACTATTTAAATCCACGAACGCAACTAATACCTATATTTCTAGTGTTTGCAAATACTTAGATAAGCTGGATTTAGTAAAAAAACTAACATAATAGGAATACTAGAAACTATAACAAATTACTCATTCCATGTTTCAGGCTCACTAAGACAAATAACATTTTTAGGTAATAAATAGTGTTAGGCTCTATAGAACCTGTTCTTTATAACAAAGTCCCAAACGATTTGCCGTCCAGCAGATTTTAATGTAGGCATAGGTCAATATGTGAACGATGGTGGCGTATGGAAATGACGCGAATCATTGTACATTCACCAAAAATGAAATATCTATATTTCTAAAATACGTATCATGAAAAGATATACCAGATCGAGTTTCTTGCCGCTTCTTCGCTATGACTGGGTTGTTTTCCGAACCGGTGGTAGCTTTGACGCTCATAAACGCCTTCTCAGGGCCTAAATTGAAAAAAGTATTATTGATTTTGATTATCATAATGGGCGTATTTGTTAGGACGTATTTGTTATATATAAATAATGTATATTCTTACATTATCCCCACGAAATAATTATTAACGCTTTTATTTTATTTTATTTTTGACTTGTTTTAAAGGTTTAATTTTCATAAAATAACATTAGTCTGTTCTTTTTTTAATTTTTTTACATAGTTTTACCTTTATATTATTATTCCAGAAATTTTAAATTATCCCAATTTTCAAATCTTTGTGGACATTGTCAATTATAACGTTTATAAATGCGTAAATTAATTTATATGATTGTTGATTCTGTCAATTTTATTGATCGCAAATTAATTTACGTTATTAATTATTATTCAATAATACAAACACAGCATATTATCACCCCTAAACGTATTATACCTTGTAAAATCCGGCACGATCCGCTCAAATACCGTATACAGAGCCGTGTTATCCGGTTCGCGACGAATAAAGTTGACGAATTCTTATTTTATTTAAGTAGGCACTCAACATTAATTTTCTTTTTCGTTATTTTAATACAACAAACAAATCCTTAAGGTAAACTGAGGTGGCAGAGTTTATTTTTGTAAAGTAATTACACAGTACGTATTATAAATTCGAGAATTTTCTGGGGATTTTTAATTTAATATCTACTTTGGAACAAATTATATTATACTTAATGATTACTTTATATTTTTATAGCTACATCAACCACAATTTTATAAAATAGTATGTAAATCGAATAGTCCACAAGCTTAGGACAATATGAAGCGTTTTTACATATGTGCACATGCTATGCCATTTTTATTATATTTTAATAACCGAAATCAAATGCAAATTGTACGTTAACGATAAATCAAGATGCATCTAACTTAAATAGTTTTGAGCAATATTTCCTAAAGGAGCAATGAAAGATGTCAATATCGGCAATATTACTATTAATGTAATTATACACTTGTTTAAAACGATTAACAGATGTTTGTTTGTAAATAAATAGGTAAGTACAATCACATCACATCAGCTTGTTGAAGACCCACTGTAAGGCAGAGCCACTTTTCGAAAGTAAGTTTGCGCATAATTACCTCGCGCCAACCCACGACGTATTAGCGATTTCAAACTCTGAGAAATACACAGTTCTATATCTTCTCACATATGGTAGTATCGCAAGAAGATCTATATAAGAATATCTCTCATCGTCAGCCAAACATTTAAGTCAATCTAAATTGATATTCCATTATTGCGAATGGTAATTGCAAATTTCGAAAAGTTCAATGATACGTGCCGAGGTTCGGACCTCCGTACGTTGAAGTGACATTTCACCGATTAAATTATTAAACCATCACGATCATGTAAGTAAAATGTAATCAAAAACAACTGTAAGTATCACAATATTCTTAATATATCAGCATTCGTCGTTATGACAATACTATGTGCATCTAGCCATGTAAACATGCACAGGTTGATCTCAAATGACAAAAACTATAAAATATTCTTTAGTCATTTAATACCATGTATTTGTTGGTAGCATCAATCCCACACCGTATGGTTAATCCAGTAACGCAACATGCCTATGTGTGTTACTAAGGCGTATATTCAAAATCATAATCAAAAATACTTTGTTCATTTAAGCCCTGAGAAGGATCTTATGAAAGTCAAATGTACCACAGTTCGAACAAACAACCCAGTCATCGATAAAAACCGGAAATAAACTCGATCTGGCTTATCTTTTCATGATATATACTTTTTGTAACATATATAATTAATTCTTTTTGGGTGGATTGTGTATCGTGTTGTGAGAGGGGCGTTATTTCCATACGTCACTATCATTCGCTTATTGATACAACCTTTAATAACCATTAGACATTAAAACCCACTTGACATGGTGCTTCAACTCATTATCCGGCATATAAGTATTGTGCTTTGTGACTTTATTACAAAAACTAACACTATTACCTAAATAATATTATTGGTATTAGTGAGCCTGAAACATGGAATACCTAATTTTTTACTGTTAACTAGTACGTAGTTTTTACGAACATGCATTATATTACCAAGAATGTATTGGAAGGACAATGTTAAGATATCTAATTTCCTGAGACTTCATTTTCAGTGATTCGCCAGGCTTCATATTATAAATTGCTTGAACTAGTCGTTTTAATAGTAGAAATATGGTGTTCAAGTCAATGTTAAACTTGATATAAAGTAACTGTGGTCCATATATACACGATTACTATATCCTACATTTAAAAGAGAATATCTGAAGAATACAAGTTACACACAGATGTCTATAAAATACATTATAATTGGAAAAAAGGTAACGAAAATATCTAAAAACAATACGTCAAGTTGAGTCGCGGGCGGTCCCAAAGTCAACATAACTAATATACTCAGGCGTAAGCGTAGAGTTCATTTGTTAATCGGACCTTTATATGGACAGTTATAACAATAAACTGTAATGTCAATCAAATAAAATAATAAATCATATTACAAAAGGTAACAATTAATGGATCGAAATTAAAATAAGCCTAAAAGATACGTCTTTACCAACTTTAGTGATGCGTGGGAAAGTAAAGATTTTTTTTTTCTCGAACTGACTACGCTATTGACCTAGCAAGGTCTTAACAGCTTCACCGGACTACTAAGGCGAGCGCTTAAGGCACTCAGCCGATTTTATAATGGCAACCAGCTCAAGGGTGCACGGCACACCTCGGCTTGGCTGTTGCCCGTTGCATGCAAAAATCGCGACCTAACTTAGCTAACCTAGCTAACTATTCATATATGTTTGAGTTGTTGAAACGTATATGAGTACCAGCATATCCGCCTCAACAACTCCTCCATATATTTTTATCGGAAAATTTGGAGAGTTTTTCAGTTCGATAAGGGAAAAAATCTTTCACAAAATAACCCTTCCACAAAGATGTGTAGCGTGTAGGCGTGCACGTGTGTGGAGGTGATCGTGTAGTGTTGTAGCAGTGATGTATGGGTGTGTCACCGTATCGCGCAAGCAACGTACTCAAGGGCTCCCTACCGAGGGATCGAACCTAGGCTTAAGCCGCTGCCGTGGGAGGCCTAATCGGGTGTGCGGGAGCGAAGTTAACCCCCAAACCGCGGCGGCGCGATCTGTGGTTACGCGGGCGTGGGCGTGAGCACGCTCTGTTACGAGGGACAGGCTGGTACTGATCGTTCGCTGACGTGATATCGTCGGGAGGATCGGTGAAAATGTGTCGCGGACGTCTTTTATAACGCCCAGCGTTGGGCACGGGTTCGTAATTCGTGGCGGATACCACTAACGGACTGGGATGAGTCACGGCCCGCTCGAAATAGCTATTTGTAAGTAATTTTATATTCGCCCAGATAGACGGCATCTCCAGGTCCCTATGGAGATCCGCCTTCCGGACGAACCAAGGAGCACCGGTGATTTTACGCAGAGCCCGGGTCTGCAAAACCTGAAGCGTATCTAGATTCTTCGCGTGTGCGAAAACCGGACAACTATACGTCATTACCGGACGAATACAGACTTTATATATTGTGAGCTTATGTCTGAGGGACAGTTTGCTCTTCTGACAGAATAAATAATGGAGGCGACCCAAGACCATAGCGGCTTTGTCTCGCACTCTCTTAATATGAGGATCGAACGTTAAATGACGGTCTAAAGGGACGCCGAGATACTTGACCTCGGTGGTCCAAGGTATCTCAGAATCGTATAGCCTTATGGGCTTTAACTTGTTATGGCGATATCTAGGATCGAAGAGTATCGCGGCACTCTTATCGGGGTTAATACCTATACGCCATCGAAGAAACAGTCACCGAGCGTGCTAACGGCTTTTTCGATGCGATTCCTAAGGACTTTCGGCTGCCAGCCAGAGGCGTAGATAACTGTATCATCAGCATAACAACCTACCTCGACTCCCGGGAGCTTAGGTAGGTCGCTGATGAACAGGTTGAAGAGGGTGGGCGCGAGAATTGAGCCTTGTGGCACACCTGAGTGTATCGGACGAGGCGATGAGAGTTCGCCGTCTACTCTAAAACGGAAGGTTCTATCGGCTAGATAATCGCGAAGGATGTGAACTAACCTATCGGGTATGCCGGCTTGATTTAACTTGTATATGAGATCTTCGTGCCAGACCTTATCGAAGGCCTTGGCAACGTCGAAAAATACTGCTATCGTACGTTTCGGATTAGTGTTTTTCACGGGCGGATCCGGCTCCGGATGCGGATCTTTATTGAAGTTAGAAAGGATGTACTCCGTGAGGCGGAGTACTTGATCCGGACAAGAGTGTTTGGCGCGAAATCCAAACTGTTCGGCCGGTATTAGACTATGGTCGTTAATCGTAACTTGGAGACGGTTCAGAAGGAGCCGCTCGTAGAGTTTACCTAGGGTATCTAATAAACTGATCGGACGATAGCTATCGGGAAGCGTAGCTTTCTTGCCGGGCTTGTGAATCCCTATCACTACGGCCCTCTTCCAGACGGCTGGAAAATGACCCTGGGACATTGCCGCATTGAAGATGCAGACCAATAGAGCTATGATGCGGTCAGGAAGGTGCTTCAAAACCTCGTTCCTGATCCCATCGGGACCTGGGGACTTCCTAGGTTTTAGACGCTTGATGGCGGCCGAGACTTCGTCAAACGATATCGGGGTTAGGGTATCCGCCGGAGGAGACGCGAGTGTATGCTCTACGGCTGTTTCGATGGACTCTATGATGGAAGGGTTAGTATTATCAGTGTTCGGCGAACACTGTTTTTCTAAACTCGCGGCGAGACATTCTGCTTTATCAGTGTTATCGAACGCGGGAGGCAACCCGGGGCCTCTGTCGAGAGGGGGCATTGGAATGACCGTATCGGACTTAAACTTTTGCGTGAGAGTCCAGAATGCCAGGTGAGATGGCTGGAGATCCTCCAGAAACCTGTCCCACCTGTCACCCCGGATCTCAGAAATACGAGACTTGACTACTTTCCGTAATACACGTAAGCGTTCGCGGTTCTCAGCGGTCGGGTAAGCGTCGTGAGCACGAGTCGCGGCGTTCTTTTCCGTGATCAATGCTCTCACGTCATCAGGGAGTATAAAACGGCGTTCGTTCGCCGCTTGTACCTCTTTCGAGGTCTCCCTGACGGCGGTCTGGAGATAATCAACCAGGAAATCGATGGCCGAATCCGCGTCGGCTTTAGACACCAACACGTCCGGAATTCTATCTAAACTGTTGGGCGACAGACTATTTTTAAAATATTCGCTAAGTTTCGCGTAATTGGCCACTCTGATCGGCGTCGGGCTAAAGTCAGAGTTATGTCCTAACTGTAATAGAACCGGGCGATGATCTGAGTCGAGTTCGTGTACGACTGATATGAGTCGCACAGGAAGCACGACATTTTTTAATAGAGCTATATCTAAAACTGACGGTCGACAGTTATCCTGATAGTGCGTAGGTTCCGGAGGGGCTATGACGTCAAAAGCGAGCACCCTACCTAGACTGTCGAGTATCTTCCCGTTACGAGAGGTACACGGACTATTCCAGATAACATTCCCGCAATTGAGGTCCCCCGCTATAATGACCGAGTCACCTAAGTCGAGCAGTGCCTGCAAATCGGATCTGAGTAGTTCTTTGCTCGGTGATAGATACGCGGAGACAAGAATAATATCAGAGTGGCCCGTCATCCCGACGCGGCAAACTGACGCTTCCATATGAGTAAGCGCGGGCGGATCTAACGGCATACAATACAGTGACCGTCTAAAATAAATTAACGTGCCACCCCCACGGGCGACACGGTCGTTTCTAACAATGCAGTAGTTCGCGATTCTCGGATTACGCATGCTCGGTTTTAACATCGTTTCCTGGATGAGGAAAACGTCAATCTGTCTATCGCGCAGGAAGTCAGCTACTAGATCGCGCTGTGTCCGAAAGGATCTCGCGTTGAAAAACGAGAGGCAAAGACCGCGTGGCTTTATTTTATTAATTTCCGGGAATTTTAAAACTAGTATTTAGACGATTGTGACCGGACGAGGCGCTGTACGGTGGCTCCGATAGCCGGAAAGCGCGCTAGAGCTTGAATGAGTTGTACCCCGCGGGGGTTCTCTTCTACCAGGGCGTAAAACGCGAGCACCTCCTGCATGTCGTGCTCTAAAAGAAGTTGCTCCATCCAATCGAACTTCTCCGAGAGAGAAGAGGATGAAGGAGCCTGAGTCGCCTTAAGTGGCGGCGCCAGAGGCCTTGAAGAGGCCTGAGGCTGAGGTCTGGGGGCCCAGGGGGCCATAGGGGCCCGCCCGGGTTGGGCCGCGCGCGGCACAGAGGGTGGCGAGCGCGGTAAGGTCGTGGGCGCGGGCGCTACCGGGGCACGGGAGGCGCCCGGCAGGCCCGGGAAGGCCTCCACGGACATGAGAGGTGGAGGCGGACGGCGGGCGGCGGCTGCAGACGCCCTGGGCGCCTGCCTCGCCTGACGAGGGCGTTGTGTGCGCGGCGCGCGGGGACATCCGCGATAATTCGCGGGGTGACCGCGTTACCGCAGAGCACACAACAGGGAGGGTCGGGAGTGCCAGGAGCGCGCTCGCACTCCTTCGTGGCGTGGTCACCCAGGCACTTGACGCACCTGGGGCGAAGATGGCAATTCTTCGCGGAGTGGCCATAACTCTGGCAGTTATGGCACTGCGAAGGAATGTGGGTCTTGCGTGGGGGCTCAACGGTGATCCCGTTGAGGCCACACACAGACGTGAGGGAGAAAATGGCCTTGCCTTCCTGCGACCGGTCGAGGATGGCTAGCACCATATTGTATGGGGCGCGAGTGCGTGGGTCGCACATGCGATGTACCTCACGCACTGGATAGTTCTTCTCCTTAAGGGAGAGTGTAACTTCCTCGACCGAGATTTCGGCCGGGACACGGCGTAACACGACACGCAGGAGGCGCTCGTCTTCTAACGCGTACGTAAAATACGCGAGTTTCATCTCGGTGAGAAATCGGATCAGTGCGCGGTGATCGTCCGACGTGGGACATTTGACGCGAATGCCCGCCGGAGTGCTGAGTGCATTCGTGTAGTTAATACTTCGCGATTTTAAGCTATTAGAAATGGCGGTCCATTTCGATTTGTCCTGTATCGTAACAGGCGGCGGCGGACGCGGCTTCCTAGTTGCGGAACCCTGAGTGAGCGAGACGGAGCTATTGCTATTTTGACTCGCGTTCGGCTTACGCGGCGGTGTAGCCGAGGTCGACGGTACGCGAGCGCCATCTATATTGGCGACTTTTTGTGGGCCAACGGAACCCGAATCCGTCGGGCTGGCCGTACGACGCTTTTTATGTGAGACGGTTGTGTACCCGTCTTTATCTAATTGCGCAGAAGGCGCAGGAATCGCGGTCGCGGTCGGCTTGGCGGACGCCGTTACGTCTAGCTCCATCTCGGAGCCGGTCTCCGGGCTGGAGCTCGATATCGGGGCCTCAAGTAGGCCTTTATCGCGCGCATTGAGAGGCAGTTGCGGCGATAGAGTCGCGAAAGAGTTCGCGGTCGGGATATTAAAAAGGCCCTCGGCGGCCTACGACGCTTAAAGTAAAGATACTATCTTGTATTACATAGTAACTACTAAGGCAAGAAGCGTAGAAAATACAATATCGTTATATTGTTACAATATAAAAATAAATAAAATACCATATGATGGAAATGAAACTCTAAAATATTTACGACGTACATTTGGTAAGAAATTAAAATTTTAGAGTAATGAACATGGAAATGATATAGAATTATTTGTTAATTTTGGAAAGCAAACACACACTTCTTTTTGTTTGTTGTTGACTCTTTAACGACCGAAACTCTGAATCAGTCGCAATAAAACTTGTGACAATGGAAACCTAGGACTCAAACAAGGACATAAGCTGCTTTTTATACTGAATACACGTAAGTGAAGTCAGGAGAAAAGGCTTGTAATAAATAAGTATTTGTATTCAAATAATAAAGACCTGTCAAACAGTAAATAATGTCTGTATTAATGATTTATCTCATTTCTATACGTTCAATTATTGTGGAATGACGCAAAACTATAGAATACTTAAATATAAAACTATTTACTTGGCATGAATTTAGAAACTAAATATTATTATTTTAAGGTTGGCATATAACAGGGAATAAAGACCAGGCTACACTTTAAACTGGGCGCGTGTAAATAGAGGCCGAACCGGATCAAATTGGATCGAAACTGGCTTATAAGCGGTAAGAAGCGACTAAAACTAGTTTCAGGCGGGCAACTGTTTGTATTTGTTTCTAATTTAGTTGCTTTTTCCTTTGATATACTTTAAAACGTAAATAAAATTCAAGAAACATTTGTGAAATTTATAGTTTGTTTTTCTCCTTTATATTCCAGTATTTGCTACCGTTAATCTTTTTTTTTTGGTTGTAAAATGGGCGCACTGGGCGGTTCGAGAACACAATATGACTGAACACGGGGATACGTGCCAGTCTAACTTTTTCTATTATAAAGATATGAAAGTTTGTGATCGATAGGGGGTGTAAACAGCACTTTCGCTTACATTTTCAACCCTGGATGCGGCTGCCAACCTTCGAACGTACACGGGTATCATGAGTATTACGGGGTGTGGTTGGCTACCAGATCGTTCACACTCGTAACACAACATGTAATGTTTATAATGCGGTTAAAAAGCGGAAATAGATCCTTATTGCAATTAAGATTAAAAACGAGCTATATAGCGCTATAGCAGTAATTAATGCGCACGCGGTGTAAAGCGGGTAGGGTCTTCGAAACAGTATCGCAAAGAGAGTGTACTTATGTCAAAGGACAAAGTCGGAGCGACTTATCAGACATAAACTAGATGGCGGGACATCCGCCACACCACATAGTTTGGGTTCTGAAATATCTTCTTTCATATTTTGTTTTGCAGGATAAAATCTCATTATTCAGTGTAGTTTTTTTTTTTATCGTAGCACGGCAAAATGACTGCTCTATGCCTGATGGTATGCACAGTACAATCCAAAAACAATAGCGACCACCGAGTGACACACTATCCATCGCCGGTCGCCACTATCATGCCGGCCTGCAAAAAGCTGAATATGCACAGGCTGATCCCGAAACGCGACGCGCAGAAGCGAGTCACTATTACGGGCTTTTTCGCCATATACATGGTGGTTGCGACTCAGTTGGGCTGTAAAGCCCTACTACCCCACTTTCACCATTGCCTCGTTCGTTATTCAGCAGGGTGCACCACGTGCAGGTGAGATTGGCTTGGGTGTCTCAAGTTGAATGATGTTATTCGACACCCCTTACACCCCAAGTTTGTTAGCAAGTTCTAGAACCACTCCACAGGTTGTGGCACTCCACGCTTTTATTATTTGTGTCAATATTATAGCGGACTTTAGATTTCACTTCCATCTGGAATTATTAAAACCACAATTTAAATAACAATTAGAATTTCGGTTGTTCAAGACACACATTATTATTTAAAAAAAAACATTTCACTCATTATTATCATAAATCACTTTGCCTCACTCGGAATACCATGTTACACAATAGTCTCACATATTTAGTTAAGTTGTTATTTATTAGATACTATCCTCTGCCCGCGACTTCGTTCGCGTGGAATAAATACACTAACACCAACACTAACACGCAGCAGTTCTCAAAAGAAAAAACCATTTCGATTTTAAAATATTTTTCATCTGTGCTCCGCTCCTATTGACCTTAGCGTGATGATATATAGCGTATAACCATTCTCGATGAATGAGCTATATAACATTGAAAGAATTATTGAAATCGGACCAGTAGTTCCTGAGATTATCCCCTACAACGTCACAACATCACAACGTCACAAACTCACAAACTTTACCTCTTTATAATATTAGTAAGTCACTGTTGTTAAGTTCTCATTATAATAAACTATGATACCGCTATTATTGTAAATTATGTACAAATTGGCTAGGAACATTAAAATATATAATCAATTTTATTTATTTAAATATATAATATATTTTTAATATATTTATTATTATTAATTGATCGGCCGCTACCACGTTTCGCTTCGACAAGGAACCTTTGATTTCATTTGTGCGATCTGAAACTGAAAAATCAAACGTTATTTGTTGCAAAAAGACGTGATAGCAACCAATCAAGTAAACAGTATAGAAGTCGATGTACTGCAGCGTTATTCAGTAGCGAATCACAGTAAAATGTATACCGTAAAACAATATTTCAGAGAAAACATTTAAGCGTACCAACATCATTACTAATGGGTTAGATGGTATCGGAATTTATTAATATAATTTACAAAAGATATACCTAACCTACAAATTTAATTTAGCAGTTTATACTCAAAATTACTTAGAGATTAGAATACGATTAAGTGTCGTGCGTCCAAACAATTTACGAATATATATTGGGGCTCGCTGGGAGCCGCTATAATCTAGTAAAATCCAGTTAAAGGCGGTGTAATCTAAGCCTTGGAAATGTGCCTTGTTTTTGTTTGTATAATCATGTCTTTGAGCTGTGGGATAAGACTCTACGCCGTCTTGTGCTTCTTGTGTAAGAACATTTGGGAAAATATATACTATCCTCATTTACATGTACATATATATAATAAACTACATGTGTATAACCTGGAATACTCTTAATTGGACCACGATGAAATTCAGTATACCGAAGTTTATTTTCGTGGAGAAGGTGTTTATGTTGCTTGTCTTCTAATTGATTGTTACTACCACTGTCGATAAAATAGTACAAGTTTCTTGAGATGATTTCGATAAACTAACGAGGTGGTAGCGATCTTGTTAAAACTTTCTAGACAGTTATATGGCAAGTCAGAATCCACGCTCCGTGGCATTATTCTCCATCTTTTACATAATAACCAAACTAATTGCGTAATACCACCGTAAAACATCACCAATATTATAAAATATACAGCCGAATAACACAAGATTATGAATAAAATATATAATCCTTTACATAACATTCCAAGATCCTGCGAAAAACTCCGGTTCTTATGTTGTCTTTTTGGTACAGCTCGCCACTAGATGATGCTGAGATGTATCAATTTTTTTACTGAACAACCAATTGTAATGAGACTTGGTATGCGTAAACATAATAAGAATATTTACACAATACCTGTTTTGCTGTAACTCACCTGGTTATTCAAATAAATATTAATAACTAACGCAAGCGAAGCCGTGAATTTAACTACTGTTTTATATTTAAAGCGATATAAATCAAATGCTTTCGGAAGATTTTGACACCAACTTTATTGGGTTACGTAATGTGTCTTATTCCTTACGCTATATATATTAATAAATTTGTAATTTTCTGTCTGTATATATAATTGTTTCCGACTAATGTTTCTATATTTTCTTTTTGTGTATATGTGCGTTTGTACAAAACGATATATTCATCAATACAGATAGTGTATTGTATACCAGAAAGTACAATATATCGTATCATAATCAAGTCAATATTCTTACACAATTCAAATTTAAATATCAAGAATATTACATCACGGTACGGTTTAAATTAATACTAATTATGATGTACTTGTATTAACAATCCGCTATTAGTCAATACCAGTACTCTGATTATATCTTTAAAATTATTTTCTTCTTTCTTAACATTAATATCTTAAATTTAGTATAGTTTAGACATTTGGTAAAAAATCTTCCTAATACTATAAGTACTGAGAAATTAAAGGAAAGGGTTTTTAATGAGTCTCAAATAGGTCAATTAATTAAAGCTACCACTATTTTTGAGGCTTCTATGATTGATGTGGAATGACCTCCGTGGCAAACTATTGTAGAGGTTGTACAAAAATTCCTTGGAAAATACATAAGTGACAGTTATATCGGATTAGTTGAAGAAACGCTACTTAGCTTCAAAAATGTAGGTAGTAATATATGTTCATTAATGAGAGTGAAACCGCGGCTAAAAGATAGTTTAGTATAGATCGGAATATGTTCAAAAGAAAAAAAAAATCTAAATTTGCAAATATTATTGAGATGCTAATTGAAGGGTTAAGAATGAACAACAAGGGGTCGAATTAAAATAAAACAATTTAAATTGTTCAGATACTCGTTTACCGAGTGGTCTATTTATAAAGCGAATTATGCTGCCAGCAATGTTACTATCAGTGTTATGTATCAGTTTTCTCAAGCTTAGTGATATTTGAATATTTTAAATAGTTTTTGCCTGTCCTTCATTCCAATTATTTAGTAAAGTACATTTTTCAATACGCCGGGTACAGTAGGTAATTATTTCAAGATTAAAGGCCTTTTCTGTATTCCTGGGAATGTGAATGGAAAATTTCATGATTGTCGGTTGAGTGCTTAAAGCCTGAAAGTATAACAAACAAACTCAAAGCTTTCGAATAAGATAGAAAATAAAAGAAATGTCTCTAATCCCGAAACTGGTGACAAATATTTACATTTTTCTACGGTTAAAGTGAGTAGATCTGTCTAAAATTATTTGTATAAAATAATAATTATTTCATGGTATTAAATAACACTTTCGTATTTTTTGTTTTCCAGTAATTGTTCTAATAATAAACATATTCGGTGTTATTACAAAAAAGTTAATACTCAGTTTAAGAAAGGTTTCGTACGAAATGCACCGCGCTTGCCCGAGGAAAGTTCGCGTTATTCTTTTTTCGCAAATCTAACCTAGCGTAACCAAAGCGAGACAGCAGAGCAAGTTGGTGAACATTCACCGAGCGCAGTGTATCTTAAACGTAACCTTTTAAAAGAAAGCGTTCAATACGCGTTTTTAACTTTTTTGTAATAACACCGATTAAGTTTAAAGTATTAGATAAATTATGTTCTAATTTTTAATACATTTTGTTTCTCACATTTTTTGAGATTTATATCAATAGATTGAATTTGAGGCTCAAGAAATCTCGCCAAACTTCATTATTTTTAAATCAAACGTATCATGCGCCCATCTACTGACTCGAATACTGTTTTTGAACCTCAATTATAGAATGTTTTCGTTATCCTCACAAGAACAAAATTTTACAACTAAAAGTAAACAACGCAGCGAATTGCAAGATTCAGTTATGTTTAACCAGCTCACAAAGCTCACACGCTATTCTGTAAATTCCCTCAAAAATGTCGTCTATATTAGTATCATCAATTTGTGTGTACCATGGTGTATTGTCATTTATAAATTGAATGTTTTTTATATTAATTAGTTTCCCATAACAAAGTATTTAGCAGTGTCTATTTACATAGTGTGTAATCTATACTAATATTATAAAGAGGTAAAGTTTGTGACGTTGTGACGTTGTAGGGGGTAATCTCAGAAACTACTGGTCCGATTTGAATAATTCTTTCAATGTTATATAGCTCATTTATTGAGAATGGTTATAAGCTATATATCATCACACCAAGATCAATAGGAGCTTAGTACCAATGAATAATGTTTGAAAATCGTTTTTTTTTTCTTCTTGAGAGCTTCCGCTAACTTTAGCTCAAAGTAACTATTCCACGCGAACGAAGTCGCGGGCAGAGGCTAGTAATTTAATAAATTTATTAAGAGTGTTGTCTGTTGTTAGGAAATATGGTTAATAATGGATGTTTATGCTGTCACCTGTTCCCTTCACGGAAATGAGAAAACTTTGACTAAAGGTCCACTACACACTTGTCGACGCTGCTATGAGCGGTTGCTTTTCTTTGTCGACTTTATGTATTATGCCCTATATAATAGATATTCATAAAACTTCTTTAAATTCTACTATTTTTATATTTTAAAAAGGAAATATATATTCTATGTCAGAAATTGTAAAAGATGGTTATGAAAGTAAACGTATATATATATATATATATATATAATTTTGATTTTTTTTTTGTAAATCTGCTAGTACACTGACTACAAATCGAATCTGAAATCTACACATATCTACGTCATTTATTACAAAAGTCGTAATTGTCCTACCTTGAATATTTCTCTGTACTATAGTGAAACTGAAATAAATATAAACAAAAAGGTTCTATCTATTTTAAAAGACAAGCAGAATCTCAGATAAATATTTAATGTTCAATACTAAGGTGGATGCTACTTTGCACTTTGGCTTCCAGGCGGAAGTGCAAAGTAGCATCCACCTTAGTATTCAATGATGGATTTCCGCAAAGCAACTCCTTCTGCAATCAAATACTTAATGTTATCCAATTAGTTATCTGATGTTTGCTTTTAACCGGAAGTTATTGCAGTCAAGTTAATTTATCCCATAATAATATTACATAACTCAAGGTCTTGTTTGTTAGTACACATGCACTGAATCTCTGAGTGTAGCAGTCGGATTTGATAAATATTTGTAGCGTATTTTTTTTTTTAAAGGAAGAGGACCCACACAAAAATGCTAGTCAGAAAGTTTGCTTAGTCAGATCGAAATAATAATGCTGGTGTTCTGTATGGTGCAACATATAGAATTACGAGCCGAGAGCGGATTGGCAGTCCGATAAGAGCCACGAAGAGCCGAACTGTGAATGTCTATGATAGTGTAATGCCATGCCGCGGAGCTCATACATACAGAAGTAACTGAGATATAACAACAATATTCGCATGTATTAAGTGGATAAATATTTAATTAACGAAAAGAAATTGCATATTTTCACGTTAAATTGTAACTTTAAAAATCGTGCGGTAAAGTATCGTGTGTGTCGGGACCCTAATGATTACCTTCAAACTCATCTGCAGAGCGGAGAGTACTTTAGTTAAAACTTCGACACAGACCGACCATTCGACGGTTATTTCTTTATACAGGTGGAAAAAATGAACGAAATATGAAAAAAAAAAATACATAAAATATTGAAGATAATTCAGTACGTGCAAAAGAGATCTTCATTTGTTTTTAAAGGTATATAACTGTATGCGTCAATTGTTTATAAAACCATCTCAACCAGGAATCGAACCAAGTAGAAATTAAAGAATCGGAAGGTGTTATATCATGGTGGTGTAGTAGTTCGACGGGTAGAATATCAGTCTGATGTCCGCAAGTTACTAATTGTAATTGATAACATTATCAACGGACGGTGAAGGAAAACATCATGAGGAATCCTGAATCTGAGAAATGTTCTTGCAGCACTACTGTATATGGGAAGACATGTGCATTTCTTATCGTTTGAAATCACTAATACGGCGTGAGTTGGTATAGTGGTTATGCCCATAACTTCCTTCGGGAAGAGACGTACAGCTCTGCAGTTGGTTTCTAACAGGCTAATGTTATTGATGAGAGGTTGTGTGATAAGTATAAAATAAGCTTTAAGGAAGACCTTGAATTTTAAGAATTTCAACGTATTTAATGTAATTAATATACTCAGATTCAGAAAATTTACTTAATGTAAAAGATATTTAAATTTAGACAGCCACTGAGAGAATACATTAATATAAAGATGTATGTAGAATTAACTAAATAATTAAATTATAATAAACTAGCTTTTGCAAGCAGCTTCGCTCGTGTTGATTCTTTAACGTATCCCGCGGGAACAGATCTTTTGTTTTGGATTAAAACTATGACTTTCTCTCTAATGGTAACAGCTTCTATGCAAAATTGCATGATGCTCGATTGAGTTGTTATATAGACCACGTTAAAAATGAATATATTCTCATATCCTTATTACATTAGTTAGTATCTATTATTAACTTCTTATATATGTTTATATATTGAAATAGATATTATGATGAAAAAATTAAAAGTGAAATAAATTAAGCTTTACCTGAGCAGGAGCAATATCACTAGTTATCATAAAATAAATCCCCCTCCACATCTGTCTGTTTACCTGTTTGCGATAAACCCAGAAACCCAAGCATTGTCTTGTTAAAATATAATACTACTAGCGGACCCGGCGGACTTTGTCCCGCCTTGATAATAAAAAACCATGATAGATTATATACCTAAACCTATTTCATGAATCACTTTATGTACTGATGAAAACCGAATGGAAATCCGTTTCTTAGTGTTTTAAATTTGTCAGGAACAGATTGACGACCTGGCAGAGGACTCAGTTATATAAGTTTCACTGATGTTATTCGAGAAACTTTATCCTTATCATGGGCGCTCTTGATTTATACAAGACTATATATTAAATTACTTTTTAAAATTATGGTTCAATTCCCAATTTTTTTTTTCTCGAACTGACTACGCTATTGACCCGGCAAGGTCTTAACAGCTTCACCGGACTACACAATTCCCCATCGATATAAGCTTTGCAAGAAGTTTGTAACGCAGATTCTGCAGCGTTTAGAATATTTTTTTGGGAACTACAAACTTTTCCAAGAACACATTGTATATTCTCTTGAAAAAATATTCTATACTAGCTGACTCGTGCAACTTCGTCTGCACCAAATTGGTTATCACTGGTTTCAATTGTATTTTTAAACGCGAAAAAAATTATTTTAAACTGGGACCCGATTGCAGCCAAAACTAACCTACATAAAACTAAATAAATGTATCTACAACTCACTTTATCATAACTATCTTCACTTGTATTAAAACCTTTTTATATTCTATTGTATTGAATAAAAATATATGAACACCGTGTCGAAGCGTCAAATATCGCGTCGAAGCGTCAACTGTCACTTGCTTGTCACTATTGTCTAAGAGTTAGAAACTATTGCGAAAACAAATTTTAAATATATTTCCCATATATTTTTATAAATAATCTTTGTTCCACTCACAACATAGTGCCTATCACCTTATGGTAATTTATCTATGTTGATATGTTTCTATTGTAGATTACTCTACGTTGTTACACTGAACATTTGGCATTAAATTCATAACGCGTATTTTTCACACTCGATATTAGCAAAATTGCTTACATAGGCAGAGGTCATACCGAAAAGAATCAATCAAGCCAGCTTTATATATTATATTCATGCGAACTATGTCCGAGCTACCTGGCTGCCGGTAAACGTTGCGTTTATTTGTGCATATCGTACCTTTATAAACAAAAATATTGATGTTTAAATAATGTAAATAAAATTTTAGGATGTTTTTTTTCACTAACTTTGAAACGTTATTAAAATGGAATTATTATTGAAAGCATTTTCAGTACCAATTTTAACTTTCAGACTAATTCAGTTATTTACTCAATATTTAGACCAATTTATTGCGATAAAAATAATATGTGTATAGAATAACTTAGCTATCTATAGTTTGATTTAAAATAATTATTTTTATTTATAAAAATATATCAGCGGGCGTATGATTGTTTAAAACACACAAGGTTTCACACGAATGAACTCGCAGGTACAGCTAGTTAATAATAAATTTAAGCAATATTATTTTTTGTGATTGCTAATCTCTTATAATGGATATGAATTTATATATTTCATTCTTGTGAATAATTGAGATCTGTAGCAGTTATGAGAGATTCCAGTAAACGTGTATAAATTGAGTTAAGTTCGCAGAAGCTGTGCAGCTGTCGGTCGCAGTCGTGTACGATGGAGTTCATCTACAGCGAGATACTAACTAAATTATTCCACGGTTCCATGCGCCAGTTCATGAATACATTAGCCGATATGAGGGAGCTGTTTTTACAATGTGAGATGATAAATCAATTAGGTATGAAAAACATTCAAACGACATTGGCTTCGCTACCATGCTTCAGACTCACTAAGACATATAACAGTTTTTAGGTAATGTTAGGCTTTATAACGAAATCATAAAGCACATTACCGATTTACCAGATAGTGAGTTCAAACATCATGTCAAGCGGGTAACGATGGTGACATCTGGAAATGACGCCAGTATCTGTACGTCCAACAAAGATGAATGTAACCATTTATGTTTGTAAAAATATGTATTCTGAAAAGATAAACCCGATCCAGTTTCTTGCCGGTTCTTCTCGATGAGTAGGTTGTTTGACAAACCAGTGATAGCTTTGACGGTTATAAAGTTTTTCTCAGGGCTTAAACTGAATGAAAAAATGATTGTCTGTAGGTGGTAGAGCCCCGCTGAAGCTAATTTTGGTTTCAGCATGAATTGGTTGGCTCCTCCGGGGTAGCACCACCCCTCTCACAGATAACCGACGTGAAATAACAGTGCTTGCATTGTTGTCTTTCGTTCGGTCAGTAAGAGAGCCGGAGGCCCTCGCCCCTTCCTCTTTCCTTCTTTCCCTTTTCTTCCCCTCCCCCTTCTCCCATATACAGGCTGGCAACGCACTTGCGACGTCCCTGATGTCGCTAGTGTCTATGGACGTTGGTGATCACTTAACATCACGTGACCCACCAGTTCGTTTGCCTTCGTTGATATAAA
This sequence comes from Antheraea mylitta, assembly GCA_014332785.1. Classification (NCBI taxonomy): domain Eukaryota; kingdom Metazoa; phylum Arthropoda; class Insecta; order Lepidoptera; family Saturniidae; genus Antheraea; species Antheraea mylitta. The sequence continues at coordinate 1,145,311 of JACEII010000098.1, forward strand.
AAAAAATGTTTGATTTTAATTTTGCGGCAACATTTGTACGCCGCTTTGTGGATACTGGTACACAAAGTGACAACAATTACGAACATTATTTTCAAAAAGATATAACTAACGCATGTAAGTATTTTTTTTACACTCTATTAGCGTCTTGCGTTCGGCTGCTAACGGATACAGTGTATTAATATAGCATGTGTATATTTTGGCTCTTTAATATTTACACTTAATCCAAGTTACAAAAGTTATGTAAATATCTTCACACAATTTGTTTTAATTTAATAATGTGAAAATGATAAAAATAATTCGGTATTTCTTAGGGTATACTTTTTAGATACACATTTATATGTACAAGTTTACGTTTTATTTAAATGTACGTATATTATAATAATATGTTACTAGTGTATAAACAATTCTCATACTAAATTCTATTAAAATTAGTAGAATGCATGTTGTGTGATACACGTATAAGCCAACTGATAGACAAAACAAATTAAAGGCTATGGAAATGTTTGTACTAAAAGTTCTAGAGTATTTTTTCAATAATAATGTAATGTACAAACTTCAATTTCCTTATTCTTTTATTATAACTAAACTTAGTTGACGAACGATGGTAAAAGGTCTATCAAAAGCCGTTACTTAGGTTAAAAGATCTAACGAAATACACAGACATGACAATAGTTGCGGGCAGAAGCTAGTAAATAATATAAATACTCCATAAAAAAAAATTTTGATGTGCCAATTTTCAAGGTCAAATTAACCTATCAATATCTACATTAACATATATAGATAGGTTTTATGAATACCATTCTATTATTAATAAAAAAATAACGATATCATAACATTGAAGTAATATAGTGATATTGCGAATGAAACTCATGTTATAGCAGACAGCACGACGCCACCTCAACATAAAACAGCAATTGCGTAATAATCTACAACATTGCAAATGGTTACACAATCTCACAAGAAAAACTCACGAATTCACGTGATACTGTAGTGAGGACAAATATGTTGTTAGGAACTCGCTACAGAAGATCTAACTTTATTACATGTCAGAACGAGTTGAGACCGCTACCATCGGTGACGATGTAAGATATGTACAGAATATATGTACTTGGTCAAAACGAGTTTTGGCCGAGATCTTAGTCTGTTATGTAGTGGATTTTACATTTCATTCGTAACCTTGTAATTACTTGACTGTGTATTTTCTAATATTGCTGGTGTTGTACATATTATATTTCGGTTAATATGGACAAGTGATTTTCTTTATATCACAATGATAGCAAATAAGAATGGGGGCTGCCTGATGTTAAGCGGTCACCGGTCAACATAAGGACGCTTGCAACATCAAAAGTGTCACATGCGTGTTGCCTACTCTTAAAATAACCTATTCGTTTTCCTCTTGAAGAACTCTATACTGTAGTCCCCAGGAAAATGGAAGTGGGTGGAAAATAATACCACCGAGCATGAATTCTGAGATACCACAAAAACTATAAACTATATGGAAAGGTAATACGGTAGCCACCATCTTGTTAGGACATTAAAATTATCACAAGAAACTAGTATTATTATTACCTACTCAAAAACGGCAGTAAGAATCTAAAAGATTATCGCTTATCATTAGGCAGACCTAACACTTGTATCCCACTATCGTGCTAGATGAAAAAAACTGAGCTTTATAAGAAATGTTTTTTTTTTTTATGTTAAAGGAGGCAAACGAACTGGTGGGTCACGTGATGTTAAGTGATCACCACCGTCCATAGACACTAGCGACATCAGGGACGTCGTAAGTGCGTTGCCAGCCTGTATATGGGAGAAGAGGGAGGGGAAGGAAAGGGAAAGCAGGAAAGAGGAAGAGTCGTGGGCCTCCGGCTCTCTCACTGACCGAACGAAACACAACAATGCAAGTACTGTTATTTCACGTCGGTTATCTGTGAGAGGCGTGGTACTACCCCGGAGGAGCCGACCCATTCATGCTGAAACCAAAAATAGCTTCAGCGGGGCTCTACCACCTACAAATCTATATCATTACAATATAAGTCCAGATGTAAGAATCTGAGTGATCAATTTGAAAGGGACAAGTAGGGATAATTATATATGACAAATTTGAACGTTAAGAGATTGTGTGCTATAACCAGATCAGATAAGATAATAAATGAGAAGGTATCTCAAAGTATGAAAACAGTATCAATGACGCAAATATTAAGAAGTTAAGGTGTAATAGTTTAAAATGTCTAAAGGAATGTTGAAAGTCATATAATTAAAAGAGTGTTAAGTCTGAAGGCAGACGAGTATATTGTGATGAGATTTTTTTTTTCAAACTGACTAAACGCTGCTCGACGGACAGGGCTTCACAGCTTCACCGGGATTTTAGGGCAAGTGCTTAGGACACTCAGCCGGATAGCAATAAGCTTAATGGTGCCAGAGTGATCAAACTTCGACTTGGTTTGTTGCCTTCCATGCAATACAAACTGCGAGCTGCGAACTACAACTAACCATCTGAGCTAAATTAACCATACATGTATACTTTAATGAGATAGATGTGCATATCCTCATATGTTTCGCACTAAAGCGTATATGTATATAGAGCCTAACAATTTCGACTAAGACAATTACCAAAAAGGAAAAAGGGTCCCTTACAGAGCTAACGTGTAAGTGTGTACGTGTGTGGAGTGCAGGGTGGTGTGCGGCGGGTGTGCGGGACCGAAGTTAATCGCCCAACCACGGCGGTGCGATCGATGGCATTACGCCTCTTATAGACTAACTTTGTATTAGAGGGGAGCGAGTAATATTTTGTCAGTACATAATATACTTTTTATAATACTTCATAGTCGATAATAATAATTGACATTTGACAAAACAGAGTGGTAGAAGAAAGCGTGTTATGACGACTCTACTTAAGTGAGATAGAAGATGGTTTGATTTGTATGGATTGAATATGTAAGTGAGAATATAGCCTTTAGTTCCAACATGAATGTGACGAATGTGGGGTCTGAACCCGGAGATAGTCAGGACGATATACACGGCGGTCATCGAGCCGATCGTGCTGTATGCCGCAAATGTATGGGGCCCCGCTGCGAGCAAGCTTTCGATAAGAAAGAAGCTCGACAGTGTGCAACGGGGCTTCGCGCAGAAGATTTGTCGGGCGTACCGCACGGTCTCTCTGACGGCCGCGCTCGTCTTGGCAGACTTGCTCCCGTTGGACCTCCGAGCCATCGAGGTGTACAGGCTGTACCGTGCAAAGAGGGGGGATTTACGGGACGATATCGTGGTCGACCGACAGCTCGAGCGGCCTGTCCGCGCCTGCGAATACCCGCACCCAGCGCAGTGCGAGGGCGAAGCTTTTGAGTGCCTGGAAGCCCCCCCGGAGTTGAGCGGCTCCCAGATCTACACCGATGGATCTAAGATCTCTGGCGGTGTAGGAGCCGCTCTGACTTGGTTCAAGGAGGGGCAGGAGTACAGGTACCGAACGTTTCGCCTAGAGCCCTTCTGCACGGTCTTCCAAGCGGAGATGCTGGCGCTGCTGAGGGCGATCCAGGCGGTCCAGAAAGCGAAGGTCCGGGACGTCGGCATCTACAGCGACCCAAGGTCGTCGCTGGAGATGTTGGCGAACCCGGCCCCGCCTCACCGTCTGGCCCTCGCGGCACAGCGAACTCTGAGGGAGATCCGTGCAGAGGGAGGCTCTGTCCGCCTGCACTGGGTGCGGGCGCACGTAGGGACTGCGGGCAACGAGCGAGCTGATGAGCTCGCAAAAAAGGCCGCTCATAAGAAAGCTGCGGCCGACTACGATCGGTATCCGATATCATTTGCAAAGCGCCAGATACGCGGGGCCTCAGTGAGGACCTGGCAGGAGCGATATGAGGCCTCCATCACGGGGGAGGTGACGCGGGCGTTCTTCCCGAACATAGAGGATGCACATCGCATCCTCAGGAAGACAATCCTAGCGCCCTCCCACGTGCAGGTGTTAACCGGCCATGGGGGCTTCGCAGCGTACCTGCACAGGTTCAAGCTGAAGGATAACCCCGCGTGCGCTTGCGACTCGGATACCGCCGAGACAGTCTACCATCTCTTAACGGACTGTCCCAGATTCGGCTCGTCCCGAAATGAATTGGAGAGTAGAACCGGGATGAGGTTGAGCGTCGAAAATCTTCCTTCACTGCTGAAGGAAGATGAGCACCGCGCAGCCGCACTGGAGTTTCTGGCAGAAATTGCCAGGGTGGCGGGCGCCAGAAACAAATAAAATGGAAGAAATTAAAAGAAACGGGAACAAAAAAGTATTTACTCACAAAACTGATAAATTAATATTAATTCAGATTGGCTACAAATTACACTCAACAGCTCAAATAGAATAAGTATAGTACTAAGGATATTGTAATAAACCTGTGATATAAAAACATAGTATTAAGTAAATTGTATACGTGATAAGATCTGTGATAAAATTTAATCTAAGTAAAATAAAGTGATAACGACTACAAAATTTTAGGATAAGTAGGATATAGAAATTGTTATAAAGCCAAAAGAACAAGGCGCCAATAAATTAAATAAAGAAAAGAGCAACAAAGGTCTCAGATCACGTCTGAGGAAGAAGGGGATTTAAATAAAAAAAAAAAAAAAAAAAAAACATGAATGTGACAAGAAGTGATTTCTCTCTGCGAATGAGTTTCTTGGTAAGGCTTAGTTTTATAGAGCTTGTATATCTATGTTACATTTAGTCAGGATTTGAGGTTTGTGAGTACATCAAACACTCTCGTTCCCTAATTAAGTGGCACAGACACATACTTATGGTTCGACGAAGCGGTGGAGAGGCTGCCAGCGATGTTACATTAGCCTTATCATTAAATATAACTATATAGTGTAGGCTAGAGTTGTTTGATCCATGCAGGTTAGTGTTTAAGCTTTCTAGAAAATGGTAACATTGCCGCTCTTAACTCGCATAGCTATAGTGTACACCGTGTTGCTTATTACATTACACATTTATTGCACTTCTACCAGTCGTCCCGTGACGGCTCAATTTTTTTGGTGTTGATAAAACTAAAGCTCGATACACAGATATAAAAAAAATGAAAATCCATAGTAGCTTTCATCTTCATGTTCACTTTGAATCGATGATGGATTAGTTGTAGCGTATTTGGACACAGCGTCGATGGACGTAGGTTCGAATCTTTGCAAGGATTCGAACATTCGAATGAGTTGGGAGTTTCCAGTGAAGAAAAACATCATTATGAGATCATAGCATGGTGGTAGGTATTTTCTTAGTCCCTCTGGCTAACTATAACCCTCCAGTTGAAAAACTGCCGTCAAGCAGCTATTGGTATGTCCAAATAAAACGATCAGACGCTAATTCACGGAAAGTAAAAGAAAAACATTTTAGGTACATCATTTTTTGTAAATATGTGAGAAATAAATAAATAAATAAAAGTGCTGCGTTTACTTTACGATGATTTTTATACATAGAAAGCTCTAGGTTATTCTGTAGATAAAGAATTTATGTTCAAATAATACAATTTGTTTTTTTTTTTTTTTTTTAATATATAAAGGACTATGTATACTGACTATGTTTTAGATAAATAAAGAGCTGAATGTAAAGAGAAGGGTGAAAACCTTTGTGGGTTGTTATTGGACTTCATATTTTTTTAAGATATTATTTTTAGCGTTAAATATTACAGGTGCAAAAAAGACTACATATTAATAATGAATTAAACTGTTCTTATTACGATACAACAGATAACAATGACTTGGTAATGAAGTGAATATTTGTTTTTCGTATCGAGTCTTTGAGTGTGAACAGTGTGAATTTTGCTCCTTTGCAACTATCGGGTGTTCCATAATGCGTAATTGTTGGCAGGTTGCAATAACATTGGCCGACTATTGTCATTTTCTATAATAAAAACTGACAACGAATAACCAATAGCAGAATAATGATATTTCCAATAATTTATTCTCCATTACTCAGTTGTAGTGAGAATATACATTTTTAGTGAATTATATACGAGACATCTTAGTGATTCTCTTTTAGTCAAAAATCAAAATCAAAAATACTTTATTCAGTTTAGGCTCTAATAAGGCGCTTATGAACGACAAAAACTACCATCTTTCAATCATATACGAGTATATACTATTATAACTTAGTTGATCGTTTCGCGATCAACCCGTTTTTTTAGTAACTAACGGACCCGGCGGACGTTGTCCCGCTCTGATATTAAAAAAGTCGTGTCAAATTATATACCAAAACCTTCCCCATGAACTACTATATTTACTGGTGAAAATGAAAATCCGTTTAGTGGCTTTTGAGTTTATCGCAAACAGAAAGACAGACAGACGTGGCAGAGGACTTTGTTTTATACTATGTAATAATTTACAGCAAAGACTGCCGATAAATTGTAATCATCCCCGTTATTTTACTATTACATACACTGCTGGCCATTTATCACGTTACAATAACGGATACTCATTCAGAAGTACAATATATAGTCTAAATCAACAGGGTTCTATAATGGGCATATAATGGGCAAAAAAATGTTATTTGTCTCATGAAACCCATTACTAAACGATATAGCATATAAATTACGATGCACATTAGTACATATAGGAAAGGAATATTTGTGAACTATAACTTTAAACGGGGCTTAGGTTTCAACAATTACTTAGGCCAAGTCATCACTGCAACATGATATCTGATACGCTAGATGTTTGATGTTCATGTTGTACACGCACTTATAAAGATATCACCTACCTTCACCTGTCGACAACCCGAGTTAAGGAAGTGATAGTTCAAGTTAGTTTAGATCATTTTGGAGGTACTAAATCTATAAATTTGTACACAATTACATTTTAAATTCGCTACGCTTGTACAACGTCGGTGTCCAGAGCACAAGAGAGTTTAGATTTTGTGATAGTGCGGATGAGATCCCCAAACACTTCTTGTGTGAATGTGATTCACTAAAGCCTACACGGAACCGGATTCTGGGAAAGCATGTACTACTTCCGGATGAGGTACAGATGCTCTCAACTAAAAAAGTCCTGCAGTTCTTAAATGCTATAGGTCTGGGCGGGGAGCTTTAGTAATATGGGGCGATCACAATAGATCACTACTGGTCGCAGTGATACAGGACTAAGACCTGCATAACCCCTGTTTCCAGAATAAATCAAAAAGTTCGCTAATAATTCTAATTAAAAATAAATAATGATTTTAACATCATACTTTAAATTAATTATATTGTTATTAATTATATTATATAATTTAGTCCTAACAATTAAAGTACTTTACAATTTCAAACTTGTTTCAAAACCAAATTTAGAACCACTAATTAGTCTAGTAATTAATTATAAAGTAATACTAATAACAGTCTACAATGCTAATTTTATATTGTTATTCATTTTAAATAGAAACTTTATTTTTTTATCTCCACTGAATATAAGGTTTATTCCGGTTTTAAAGACATTAAATAAATAACAGAAAGTGTCTCCAAATTAACGTTAACGTTACAAATTTCACAAATTCGATTTTAATTATCGTGACAATAATTTAGGTATACTTTAAATCAAGAATGAAATCATATTTTATCGACATAGATCTGCACTACGTTATATTTTGTTAGATGTCACGTGTGGCGTGACACCGATTTATTTAGTAATATTCATCGTTGCTTGTATGGAAAACAGGTAGAAATCTTAGAAGTTATGAATACTTTAAACAACGTAAATTACTCAATAATCTATACTAATATATAAAGCTGAAAAGTTTGTTTGTTTGTTTGGTTGAACGCGGTAATCTCAAGAACTACCGGTCCGATTTGAAAAATTCTTTCGGTCTTAGATAGCCCATTTATCGAGGAAGGTTTTAGGCTACATATCATCACGTTAAACGAGTTTCAAAATCAGGCTATTTTTTCTCTTTTGAGAGCATCCGCTGCGTGTTAGCGTTATATATATTGCCATGGAAACGTGGTAACTTTCTATCGTAAATATTTTCAGAGATTTTGTGTTCCTATTCAAAAAGTTTATTCTATGTTAGTGTTATTTCCAATTTTTCGTTATAAGTTGCCATGGTAACGTGGAAAGTTCTTATTGCAAACATTTCCAAAGTTTATTTTGTGTTCCTATTAAAAAAGTTTATTCTATGTTACTTTTGTTCCCAATGTTTGATTTGTGATCTATTACGTATTATAAAAATAAAGTGTGTGTATTGTAATAAATAAAATAAATACTTTTTGGTGAATGCATGTAGTTTCAAATAACAACAAAATATATATTTTTAATTCTGTCGTTATGTCTGTTTGTTCAGGGTAACCTCCGGCTGAACCTATTTGAACGGGAATTTTACGGGCGAAATAAGTAACTAATTAACTGTTTCATTTTAAGTTAGCAGGTTCGGCAGACGTTGCCCACCCTGATAATAAAACAAACTATAACTAAACCTTGCACAAGAATCATATTATATATTAGTGAAATCGGCATGAAGACGCGTTCTGTAGTTTTTGATCTTATCGCGAATATACATATAGACAGACATGGAACAGGACTTTGTTTTACACTATGTAGTGATATGTAGTGATGAACTGTTCCCCGTGCGTTCGTCCGCGTGAAATTGATCAAAATTATGTTGTTCACTGTAAACATGTGATTAAGACGTGCACTGTACTGGACTCCAAGAATAAATATAATGAAAGTCATTTGATTGTAAATATATAATATAAATTATGACAACGTAAAATAATAACATAATTATATCGACAATAGGGGTATATTATATCTATATAATAAAAGATTCCACACATATTATTCGATAATGTATAGCTTAATATTTGCATTACTTTCTCATATAGGGTAAGTGAGCAGAGAGGGTGGTATATAGTAGTTTAAAGTTCCAGGTATGTAGCTGATGTTAAATCCCATCCTATTCGACACACTTAGTATTCACATAGATAATGTACACTTTACATGTTACAGTAGATGACGTGCGTGTCGTACTTACAAATAATTTTAAAAGAGTATTTCTGTAATTTACACATCTACTCACAATTTTACATTTATTTAATCAAAAAAAACTCACGCAAATCCACGTGTAACAGCTAGAATAAACCACTTTAATAATAATACAATAGAAGTAATATATCGCCAGTCTTTATTAAGGTAGAAACTAATAGATGGCGCTGCAAAACAAGCACCTGTGATAAAAAGGATGACATTTTTCGAAATTTTGTAAAATTATGTATTAAAAATGTGTGTTAATTTTGACTGCTGAGTGCTATCATTGCTGGATGCTCCCACTAATGTGATGAAAATAGTTTTTTAACCTCGTTAACACCATTCAATTTCTTCTTTATGGGGTTATTTGAAGTCAAAAGTCTATATTAACAAGCTCACAAGTACTCGTGCATTACAAAAAAGAAATTAATTGCTACATTAACGAAATTCGGCCACAATTATGCAAGAAAGGTAATGAAAAATTTCGACGAAAGAGTACGTATGTGCCAGAAAAACCGTGGAGACTATGTGCCCGATACGTTAGTCCATAAAAACCCTATCCTGTATACTTTATGATTAAATGAAAAAAATATTTTTAAATATAAAAATTGAACCGACTTCAATATCTAAAACTTATAAAGCACTGAAATGTGAAAAATAAATACATTACTAAATTAACCATATTAAATAAATAATGTGGAAGTTTGCGCTACCTAGAGATATTGGAAGTCGGTGCCAACCGAAAATTATATCATCTACATAGGTACGAAGTCCACTCTCACGTCTCCTGATGTATATTGTGTAATGTAATATACTTTTGTACCTACAAAATTGAAATTTCGGTTGGCACCGACTTCCAGTATATCTCTAGGTAGCACAAAAAATCATATATTTAATTTAATTTGATTAATTTAATAATGTATTTATTTTTCACTTTTCAGTGCTTTATAAGTGTTTGATATTGAAGTCGGTTCAATTTTTTTTTTTGTAATTTTTTTTTATTGATAACCGTTTTATTTTATGTGAATCGGACAATAAATAAAGGATCTGAAATTCGTTCATAGCGATCGTAATTAGACTTCTAATAGCTAGGCTAGCTAGTAGACTTTCTATATATAAGCGGCTACCTGTATACTTGTAATGTTTATAATAATACCGAGAGGTCTGAACAATAGTTAAAAGAATAAAGAAAAATATAAAATGGCTTACCACCATACTTCTATATGTTTCGGATACATGACTTTGATTTAATTTGATACAGAAGTAATTGTTCTTCAGAAGTTCATAACTTGACAAACAAACATGATATACACCATACTAGATCTAACTGGTCAAATTAGATTGATTGTAAACGAATTTCAGAACCTCATCTTTCCTAATGTCCACTTCACGGGAATTGCCTCAACAGTCAAAACCCCACATGTAAGTCCTCCTCAAAACGAGTCATATGTACCCAAACACAAGATGGCTGCTGTTAAGCGCTGGTGAGTTCCATTCCAATTTCTCCATTTCGATGATCAAATCAGGATTGCTTATATGATATTATTATTACTACGCCAGAACATGCCAAATTTTTATTAAATTAACTTATGGGAAGTTCATTTATTCATCCCTATATTTTACTCCTTATGGTTGGAACATTTTTTTTAAATTTGAAGAACACTATCTCCAAGTATTGGTAAGTCAAATAAAATTATTGAAATCGGTTCCAAGTAGACGAAAATACGTAGACACGAAGTGGGTGAAAGTCATATAAACAATATTTCACTCCCTTAGGGGTTGAATATTTCCTTCAAATTTATATGGGACCACCTCTGAATATAACCAATTAAAATACAAAAAAACGATCATTAAAAATTAACCTATGTTCATCCCTTTATTTTCCACACTTAGGCTTGAAATATTTTGTCTAATTTGAAGGACACCATCTCCAAGTATCGGTAATTCAAATAAAATTATTGACATCGGTTTCAAGTAGACGAAAATATGTAGACACGAAGTGGGTGAAAATCATTTAAACGATATTTCACCCCCCCCCCCCCCCCAGGGGTTGAATATTTCCTTCGATTTATATGGCGCCACCTATGAGTATAGCCAATTCAAATTAAAAATAAAAACATTAAAATCGGTCTGGAATTGACGGAGAGATCGATTAACATACATATATATATATCTATACTAATATTATAAAGCTGAAGAGTTTGTTTGTTTGTTTGTTTGTTTGTTTGTTTGTTTGGTTGAACGCGCTAATCTCAAGAACTACCGGTACGATTTGAAAGTTTCTTTTTGTATTAGATAGCTCATTTATCGAGAATGGCTATAGGCTACATATCATCACGTTAAAACCAATAGGAGCGGAGCACTAATGAAGAATGTCTCAAAATCAGGCTATTTTTAGAGCATCCGCTGCGTGTCAATGTCAGTATTATATGCGTTGCCATGGTAACATGATAATATTCTATCGGAAATATTAACAGGGTTTCTTTTTGTGTTCCTGTTCAAAAGTTTATTCTACGTTATTTTTAATTACAATTTTTGATTATACGTAGAACTTTGCTATCGCAAACATTTTTAAAGTCTATTTTATGCTGCTATTTTAAAAGGTTAGTAGTAATAATATTCGTCCATCAATACAGGCGAAGGAATTAATCCATACTGCCAATTCTGAAGTTGTCAATATAGGTAGTTATTATGTATTCTTTAGCCAGTTTTCTTTTATGTCCAAGTTAATGAAAAGGTATAAGCGCTAAATCCTCTATATAATATTTCGCAATTTTTTATCTTCTTAATTTTCAAAGCCACAGAATTCATGCGTCGTGCTATTAATTTTTATTCATTTCACTTATGCACAATAAACGAACCATATTACATAAAACGCCGCCAATTTCACATAATATAGAGTCAAGTAACACAAGATTATGAATAAAATATAAAATCCACTGCATGACAGACTGAAATCGCGCCAAAAACTTCTCAAAAAGTTTATTGTACGTTAGTTTTGTTTCCAATTTTTGATTTGTGATATATTACGTATTATAAAAATAAAGTGTGTGTATGCAATATTAAAATAAACACTTTTTGGTGAATACATATATCTGTGGTGCTACAAATATCAACATTTTTTTTTTATTCTGTCGATATGTCTGTTTGTTTATTTGTTCCGAATAATCTCCAAAACGGCTGGACCTATTTGAACGTTTTTTTTTTCTTATAAATGATTACGCTATTGACCTAGCAAGGTCTTAATAGCTTCACCGGACTACAAGCAATATTTGAACGGGAATTTTACGGACAAATAACTAACTAATTAGCCGTTTTATTTTAAGCTAGCGGGTTCGGCAGACGTTGCGCGCCCTTACAATAAGACAAACTATACCTCCCGCTCCTGTGGAACATCGGGTACGATTGGGTGCTGCGCGGAGCACTCCTGCCCGGTGCGGCAGTAACGTGCTACGCGGACGGCACGCTGGTGACGGCGCGGGGGAAAACTCTCCGAGAGGCCTTGAGACTGGCGACGGTCAGCGTGGCTCAAGTGGTCGGTAGGATCAGGATGCTCGGGCTTGAGGTTGCCCTTAATAAAACGGAAGCAGTTTGTTTTCACGGCCGCCGAAGAGCGCCGCCTACCGACACGCACATAGTAGTGGGTGGAGTCCGCATCGACGTCAAGCCAACGATCAAGTACCTAGGACTCGTGTTGGACAGGCAATGGAGGTTTGACGAGCACTTCCGTCAACTAGAGCCTAGGGTGATGCGCAGTGCCAATGCGCTTGCTGGCCTGCTGCCTAATCTTGGCGGGTCAGGTCCTGGATGTCGCGCCCTGTACATGGGAGTGGTGCGCTCCATGGTGCTCTATGGGGCCCCAGTCTGGCACGATGCCCTAACTCCTCGTGGCGCTGGCACCTTGAGAAGACTGCAGCGAGTTATGGCCCTTAGGGTCATCAGAGGCTACCGCACAGTGTCCTCAGAGGTAGCGTTCCTACTGGCAGGCTCCACACCATGGGACCTAGTAGCCCACTCCCACGCGGAAATATACCGTTGGTGTATTGAGAGAACAGCTCGGGGGGAAAGAGTGGCTCCGGCTGAAAAAGAGGCCCTCAGGTTACACCTGCAAGGCGTAGAAATTAGAATCTGGAGTGAGATCCTGACCACTTCAGATTCTGGCCGCGTGATTGTCGAAGCCATCAGACCGCTTCTGTCCGAATGGGTGCACAGATCGCACGGAGGGCTCACCTTCCGTCTGGTACAGATATTAACCGGTCACGGCTGCTTTGGCAAATATCTGTACCAGATTGCCAGAAGGGAGCCTTCACCGAGCTGTCATCACTGCAGCAGTGATTTAGATACTGCGGAGCATACTCTGCAGGCTTGCCCTGCTTTTGCCAATGAACGGAGCGCCTTAGTAGCTGCAATAGGGAACAATCTCTCTCTGCCGGCCGTGGTTCAATCTATGGTTGGTGGAGAGGGAGCATGGGCAGCAGTCGTTACCTTCTGCGAGGATACTATGTCCAAGAAAGAAGAGGATGAGCGACAAAGAGAGAGAGCGGCCAGGGCGCCCTCTGTACGCCGAGGGCGAGTTGGACGCAGAAGGAGAGGTGGAGGCCTACACCATCAGAGGCCTCCATAACATTCCCTCCTGGCAGTGAATGCGGGGGCGTTCATTGCCATATAGGGAGGAAGACCCGTGGCGCAGAAGCACGGCGTAGCCGCAGTCTTCACAAATGAAGAAAGGTGGAGAGACCATCTTTCCACGAGACGAAGATCCCCGTTTAACACCTACGGGCGATCTGAGCGCGCGACCAGGGAGCGGAGCATGCAAACCGTGATCTCGCACCCTGGTCCACTTACGCGCAAAGGCGGCCGAGGGGTTTTTAGTCAGTAGGAGTCTGACATCACCCTCGCGCTGTCCCCCGACAGCGCGGGGGTATCCCAAGCAGGATTTTCCCCTCGTTAAAAAAAAAAAAAAAAAAAAAAAAAAGACAAACTATACCTAAACCTTGCCCAAGAATCTTTTTATATATTAGTGAAAACGGCATGAAGATGCGTTCTGTAGTTTTTGATCTTATCGCGAACAGACATAAAGAGAGACGTGGCAGAGGACTATGTAGTGATGAACTGTTACCCATGCATCCATCCGTCTGTGTGGAATTGATTCAAAATATGTTGTTGTTAACTGTAAACATGCGCGTGAGACGTGCGCTGCCCTGGACTCCAAGAATAAATATAATTGAAAGTCAAATGTTTATATGTGATTTAAATTATAGCAACGTATATCAATAACCTAATTATATCGACGATATGGGCATATTATATCTATATAATAAAATATTTAAAACATGTTCGATAATTTTTAATTACACTTTCTAATATAGTGTAACTGAGCATTGAGAATGGTATATAGTAGTTTAAAGTTTGATGATAAATCCCATCCCATTCGACACACTGTTAGTATTCACATATGTATGGTACATGTTACCTTTTACAGTATATGATGTGGGTGTCGTACTTACAAATATTTTTGAGAGAGTATTTCTGTAATTTGCACATCTAATCATCTTGACGAAACTTGACATAGTGATAATTAATATTACGAGGTTACATGCTTTTTGTCCCATAAAGCGCAGGGGGTTCTCCAGGATCATGAAAAATAATAAATGGTAGTTAACGTAACTAGACTTTTTTGCGACACCTTAGTACAAGAGCCGGTAACGTTAGAAGACCAAGAATTTTAGAATACCTGGTTCTTTAATATATCAATATATATTTTTTTTGTATTATAGGAGGTAAACGAACAGGTGGGTCACGTGATGTTAAGTGACCACCACCGTCTATAGACACTAGCAACACCAGGAGTGTCGCAAGTGCGTCGCCAACCTGTATATAGGGGAGGGGGAGGGAAAGGGAAGGGGAAGAGAGGTGAGCCTCCAGTGCTCTCACTGACCGAACAAAATACTACAATGCAAGCACTGTTATTTCATGTTGGTTTCCTGTGAGAGGGTGGTATTAGCCCGAACGAGCCGACCCATTCATGCTGAAACCAGTAATAGCTTCAGCGTGGCTCTACCACCTACAGAAATTATCAATATATCAATATACAAAATTTAGGACACCTGGTAGCCGGTTAACGTTGTATTTTTAATGCACATTTTGATTAAATTAATTTTGATTTGTGAATAAGTTTAGGAATATATTTTTTCAGTAATTTTTAAACGCAATTAGAAACATGAATTTATCACAGTCAGACACATTTTTTTATAAACAGTCATATGCCCGCTGATATATTTTATAAATTAAAATAATTAATTTCAAACCAATTATTTTATCCCATAGCAAAGAACAAATTTCATTTTATTAATTAATATTTATATTAAAATTTCATCATATAGCTAAGTTATTTTATACACATATTAATTTTATAGCGTTAAATAGGTCTAAATATTAAGTAAATAACTGAATTAGTCTGAACGATGAAATTTGTACTTATATCTAAATATAATAATAATAAAATTACTGCTATTTCAACATGGTTTAAGAGTACTTTTATTTTTATTTTTTAAGGAACTAATGAAACAATTACTTAAAATTTTATTATAAAACATTTACATTACATTTAATATACATTTCCATTGTAATTAAGATTTTGTGACTATGAAAAAATAAACGCTTGTCTGTTTCGCAAGAAATTGTATTATGGAATTCTTTACGTAATACGTTTATGGTCTAAGATCTTAGTAAGAAGACCTCGTTTATCTTCAAAGTTACTAATAATTATAATGACGAATTGTAACCAATAAGTTGGTAATTATGTATCTAATTAAAAATAAAGAATGAGTTGAAATCTTGCTAAATTTCATACAGAAAGAGTTGCGGGTAACAGTTAGTCTAAAATAGAATAACCGCAATTACTTTTTATAAGGTTCGTTGTCTAATATTGAAAGTCCCGTGAAAGTCGATCTAACCGTTTTGAAGATAGTACTGCAGGCGAAGCCACGGTTAACAGCTACTATAAACTTAAATTGTTTGAATTACTTTTTATAAGGTCAGCTATCTGCCAGTTAAAGTCTCGTGAAGATCGATCTGACAGTTTTGGAGATAGCAATGCAGGCGAAGCCACGTTTAACAGATAGTTTAAATTAAAATAAATTAAATTATTTGTTATAATGTCCTCTATCTGCTGGTGAAAATAGGTCTAACCGTTTTGGTGATAGCATTGCAGACAAAGCCGCGGTTCACAGCTAGTCTAATTTAAAATAGCCTATATTACCCGCTGTAATATTACCTATCCAGATGTGAAATTTTCTTCAAAATTGGTTTAGCCGTTTCGAAGATTACCCAAAACAAACAGACAAACACAAAGACAAAAATTTTTAAAATTGTTGTTTGTTATCAGAGGCATGTATACTTTAATACTCAATCAGTCATTTTTTTTATATTGATATTACATACAGACACTTCATATTTATCATTTATATATATTATTTCTGTATATATAATAAAATATATACAATATATATAATAAAAATTAAAATATGTATATTTATATATTATTTAAAAAAAATAATGTACAGTCGTCGACAAACTTTTGTACTGCTCTCAATATAGTTGTACAGAACACAAATTTAGGTATAAATACGTATTATATTATATGTATAATATCAACACAATAAATAAATATCTATAGTTACAAACATATTTAGGGCAGAGGAGGGGAGGGGAGGGGAAGGAAGATGGGTCTCCGGCGATCTCACTGACCGAACGAAACGCAACAATGCAAGCACTGTTACTTCACGTTGGTATTCTGTGAGAGGGTGGTGTTACCCTGGACAAGCCGACCCATTCATGCTGAAACCAATAAAAGCTTCAGCGTGGCTCTACCACCTACTAAACTTACTTACTTCAGTTGTGTAGACTTGTAAACATTTTGACAGCTAATTTGCGAGAAATCATTCGCTCGTATAGAGCGGGTATATGTAGTCCGGTGAAGCTGTTAAGACCTTGCTAGGTCAATAGCGTAGTCAGTTCGAGAAAAAAAAAAGAGCGGGTATATACATACATCTAAAATATTTGCAAAGAATTTCATAACATTTAATAAAACCATTAAAACCAAAATAAATTACTGAAGCAATAAAATAAAAACCAGAAATTAAAGGTTGAAAAAACTTTTTACAAAAAAATAAACCACCGATATAACTGAAAAGCACAAAATAAATCTTTTACTTTATTAACAACACTACTAAGTTCTACTACGAAAACTAAGTTCTTAAACTAATGTAAGTATACCTAAGTAATTTTGAGTTTTAAATTCGGACTATATTGTAAAAAGTTATGCGTGGTCATACATAAAAAAGTTATATATATACGCGTCGGATTGAGAGCCTCCTCCGTTTTTTCGTCGGATAAAAAATAAAGTGATAGACATAATTAGAATAATAAAAACTCACCACATTACATATTTGTCATTAACAGATTATATCTCGAACTGACTATGCTATTGGCCTTAATTCTTTGCCCTTTACAGCTTCACCGGACTACAGTCATTTACAGGTTTTAGTTGATCACGTACTTTAATTGAAAGATCCGCCTTATACAATATTTTTTTCTGTCTATAGTGTATTTATTATATCTTGTTGGATATACTGTGGGTGTCATTACAATCGTGTACTTGTAAATGCTATACATTTGAAGTAAACAAAGAAATCCTAATAGTGTACTACAATATCAACAACGGTAACGAAATTATTCTGAACGCGATTGTACAGCACACATATGTTAGTGTGTCTGTAATAGGGGGCGGGGTACGAGCGCGGGTGAGCCTACCCCCACTTTACCTCTTTTGCTGCCAAAATGTTTAGTCTGCGTTCAAAGATTTCAGAGCGTTTAAAAAATTTCACGCGGACAAGACTTTGTTTAATTTTATAATTGATTAATTGCGACGTTGTATGGTCCTGAAAATGATAAATTGTTACTTGCCGATCGTGTTTTTCATCATAATATTAAATGCATTATACTATTACTTCTTCAGACCACTTAGTTACTGGAAGAAGAGAGGTGTTGTCGGACCTGAACCTCTACCGTTCTTCGGTAATCTTAAAGAAAGCGCTCTAAGACGCAAAAATGCAGGGATCATATTCAAGGAAATATACGATGATTATCCAGGTGAAAAATATATGGGAATTTATAATATGACTTCTCCATCATTAATCATTCGTGATTTAGATATAGTGAAGCAAATTTTGATCAAAGATTTCGAAGTGTTTCCTCATAGAGGATTTACCTTCAGCAAGGAAGGTCTAGGTGATAATCTATTTCACGCTAATAGTGACACCTGGAAAGCAATCAAACATAGAATAACACCGTACTTTACATCTAAAAAACTTAAGGATTCAATGTATTTACTAACGGATCGAGCGGACAAGTTCGTCAATTATTTAGAAAGTATATGCCTCAAGCAAAAAGAACAAGAAGTGGTTCAACTTTCACAGAAGTATACAATTGCGACAATCATGGCATTCGCTTTTGGAATCGAAGTGGAAACGTTTTATGATAATTGGGAAATATTAAAAAAAATCGATCATTCGTTTTTTAAATTAAGTTATTGGAATGAATTGAACAGCTTAGTTCCAGGAATTTTGCTGAAAACTAATTCTTCACTATTCAATAAGTTGGTAAACAGATTCTGTTATGAAATCGTAGAAGCTGTTCATATTCAAAGAAATGGTAAACCCTCAGCTAAGAAAGACTTAATGGATTTAATGTTATCATTAAAATTAGAAGGTGAAATTAAATCATTAAAAAGACGTAACAAGGAGAACCAAGTCTGTTTAAAAGTTACAGATCATTTTATAGCGGGACAAGTGTTTGTTTTTTACGGCGCCGGTTATGGTAGTAGCAGTATAGTATTATCTAACGCAATGTATTATTTAGCAAATAACCCAAATGTACAGGACAAATTACTAGCTGTCATTGAGGAAGTCTTAGAGCGACATCATGGAGAATTAACGTTTGAAGCTGTAAATGAGATGTCGTATCTTGAATACACATTTTTGGAGGCCATTAGATTGAAACCGAGCGCAACTTCCATAACCCGTTGCGCTACAAAGGACTATAGAATACCAGGTACTGATCTGATTCTAGAGAAGGGTTCAACTGTGGTAATATCACCTTTAGCAATACACCATGATGAAGCTCACTATCCGAATCCAGAAAAGTTTGATCCTGAAAGATTCTCACCTGAAAATTCCAAAGATCGCCATTCCTGCGCATTTTTGCCTTTCGGAGCTGGACCTAGATCATGTCTTGGTGAGTATAATACATCTGAGTATATCTTAAATAAAACATACCGTGCTTGATAACTATGTAATAAAAATAAATAAAATAATAGTAACCGTTAAATAATTATTTTTTGTCATCATTGTCACGGATATTTATAAAATTAATGCGTTTAAATAACATCAATAAATAAAATGACTAAAACAGCCGATACTGTCACCAATTGAAATTAGTAAATGTACACGAATTCCGAAAAAAATGTTCGTACGTGACGGGGTTCGAATCTGCGGACATTGAAATAATATTCCTTCGGTCAAATTACTAGATCACCACGACATTATTTTTAGAATAATTAGCGGCCTCGGCGGACGTAGTTGATACTGATCATTTAAAAAAAAAACTTTGACAAATTATATACCTACTTAAAATTGATCATAGAACACTTTATCTAATGGTGAAAACCGTATGAAAATCGTTTAGTAGTATTTAAGTTTATCAAAAGACAGATATATCACTATATTCATTCTTCGGAGCGTGATCTCCTTATAAATAACACTAACATGTTTTGTTATTTATCAATGACATTGTAAGTTAAAAGGTATTTTAGGTATAATATTATTGGTCTTACGTTGCTGATGGAAGATCCCAACTTATTAGACACACTGTTAGTATTCACATATCTAATATACACGTTACATGTTATAGTAGATGGCGTGCGTGTCGTATTTACAAATGCTCTTAAACGAGTATTTCTGTAATGTACACCTACCCACAATTTTACATTTTTTATATATAAATTTAAAAAAGCGTGCGGAACCACCACCAAAAGTAATTTTTAAGGGGTTGAAAATGAAATATTACAGATTTCTAGAAATAAGTATTAAAATGGAATTCAATCATTTTTAAGAATGTATGTCTGTTTGTTTGAACACGCATCACTGCTAAAGTACTGGGTTCATGATTAAAACCTTAGCGAAAAAACCGTAAAGCCATTCCTTCGAATAACATTCAGTCTTTGTTTCATTAAAATCGGTTTGATCATCAGACATTATTGTAATTTTAATGACGACGGGACTTAAATACGAGAGAAAAGTAGACAAGCAAATGAACTTAATACATCCAGGTGTACGATGATTGGCTTCACATAACAAAACAAAATTTCATAGTAATTCTTGTTATTCAGCGGTTCATATTTCAGCGGTCAGCAGTACAAGTTGTTTAGCGTAAATCTCAACTTATTAGGTTGTTTTGATGCATTATAAGCGACCTTTTATTTATTTATTTCCAGTAAAAAATTCATAAGTGTGTTAATTTGTTTTTATAGATTATGTAAATAAACATTATTGAACTGGATAATTTGTATTTACACAATAATAAGTAAAAAATTAAAAACAATATGTGTCAAGCGGATTTACGAAAAGTGATTTAATGAAACGCGTAAGCGACACCGATGGTATGGCACTTACGACCTTTTTCTCATCATAATTGTCGCCGTGTATAATCCATCTCGGTAAAAATTCGTAATTTCTACCTACCTAGCTGAGTACTTTGTATTATTTATTATAAAGATTAGATTGTAATTGATCCCTAAATATGGCATCAAAAAACACATTGTTATTCTCGGGGTCTTTTAATATGATCGCAGCTATAGAACATATTTAGTGTAGTGCTAATTTCATCTTCGATGAAATCTCCTCAGAAAGAGGGTTGTTCTGGTGTAAATGTTACATAACGTAGGAAGATACCACGTACGGGTGTTAAACAACAAACTTCTCCAGAACAGGTACAATTATTATCTTCAGAAATAAGGTCTGAAATATATTCTGCTGTCAGTTAAGCAGTTAAAACCGCAATAAAATCATATGTTATACTTGAAGAATATCAATGATCTATGTAATATATGAATGCGAATTACGACCACATTAAATCAGAGTTAAGAACTAATGGAGAGTTAAGACATATGGGGAATGTCAGTAATAGTAATACAGGCCTTCATTGTCACTATTTCACCACATTTTAATTTTAATTTATTTATTTTTTTACACATTTTATTGTAAGGGGTGTCGAGTAACATCTTAAGACTTGAGACACCCAAGCCAACCTCACCTGCACGTGGTGCACCCTGCTGATCAACGGACGAGGCAATGGCGATAGCGGGGTGGTAGGGTTTTACAGCCCGACTGGGTCGCAACCACCATGTACATGGCGAAAAAGCCCGTCATAGTGACTCGCTTTTGCGCGTCGCGTTTCGGGATCAGCCTGTGCATATCCAGTACTAGACGACTTTCGTCATTATGGCCGGCATGACAGCGGCGACCGACGATGGATGATCTGTCTCTCGGTGGTCGCCACTGTTTTTGGATTGTACTATGCTTACCATCAGGTATAGTGCAGTCAATTTGTCGTGCTTCAATAAAAAAAAAAAAAAAAAAATTTTGCTAATATATTTAATTAAGTTTCGCTGCATTCGCAACACGCAAAATTCGTCAGCTTATAGATATTGCCACTGCTAGATTAGTCTAGTTTGCTTACTTCCATAGCTTATGGTATTCTGCTGTTGGGGTGCGGCTGCTGAGGTAGAAACCATATCCTTATTACAAAAACGAGCAGTTTGAGCAATATATAATATGGGACCTCATATATAATTAAAAACGAAGTTCCAGGAATTTGGTATCTTAACATCACAATACATTCTTGATAATTTAATGTATGTCCGTAAAAACTTTGAAAAACTTAATTTAGTAAAAGACCGGCATGATCTAAATAGTAGAAACTATAATACACTGATCGTCCTATGTTTCAGACTTAGCAAAACCAGTTTTTTAGGTAATAGGTTTTACAATAAAGTCCTAAAACTTGTTACCGATTTGTCGGACTGTAAATTTAAGAGTCACGTCAAACGGGTTTTAGTGTCAAAAGGATATTATAGAGTGGATCAGTATGTGAATGATAGTGATGTCTGAAATTGACTCCTCTCTGTGCATCCATTAAAAGCTACTGTATGATGTATTAGAAATATATGTTAAAAAATGTACCCGATCGAATTTCTTGTCAGTTCTTCTTGATGTCTGGGTTGTTTTCCGAACCGGTGGTAGTTTTTGACGTTCATAAGAACCTTATTAGGGTCTAAACTGAAGCTAAAACTATTTGTGATTTTGATTTTTAATTTAATGCTGAAACTATAACAAAAGTAACTAAAGAGAATGGATAGGCTTTTAAAAATTATCATTGAGCAAGCAACACGTCTTACGCTGATAGAGTAATA
The DNA here is from genome assembly GCA_014332785.1 of Antheraea mylitta. Classification (NCBI taxonomy): domain Eukaryota; kingdom Metazoa; phylum Arthropoda; class Insecta; order Lepidoptera; family Saturniidae; genus Antheraea; species Antheraea mylitta. Next base: position 1,167,803 of record JACEII010000098.1, read on the forward strand.
TTCCCGTGAGAGCAATATTTAAATTAATGGAGTAACTAAGAATAGATCAGAAATCTTACATCTACTGTTAAACAACTTAGTGTAGTCATTTCCATTCTTCTACAAGATACGGAGATATTATACTGCATTAGGGTCCGTAAGCTTGACGAATCAAGCAAGAGACCGCACTGTATAATAGTAAAATTGCCAAGTTAGGGATAAAGTGATTGCTGCTGTAATCAATTTTAATAAGTGAAAACAGAACGAGAAACTTAATACTACACATTTAGGCAATGGGAATAATAAAAGTTTGATTTTCGTATCAGAACACCTGTCACCACATTTAAAGGCGTTATTACATGATTAAACTAGAAGAGTTGCTCGTGTAAAGGAATTTAAATATAATTAGAGTTAATACATTCAAATGACTTTATTAGTTACTGTTTGTAGATCAGGTTCCATGCAAAGGAATTTGCGGGCACAACTAGTTTTGGAATGTGAACGCAACCATACCGAATTATCGGTTGCTTTCTCTAGCAACACTACTTCTGTTATTATTGCCGATGTAACTTCTTTTTTCCTTTTTAATTTATATGTAATTCCGTCCGAGAACCGTGTTTTATTGTTCGTTGCTAGCTGATCGCATCCTACACAATAATTAACAGTTTGCTAACAGCTACTAATACGATGAAAACGAGAACATAACTTAATAAATTAAGCATAACATAACATTTTTAATTTTTCTATTTCATTTCAGGTATACGATTCGTCAAGTTACAGTGGAAAGTGTGCATAATCAAAATGCTGAAAAAGTTCCGCATCGAACCTTCTGGAAAGACAAAAGATTTGGAAAATACGAATCCAAGAAGATGGGTGATGAGCCAAGAAGGGGGAATCTTCTTAAATTTAGTACCGAGAACATAGATATCAAGTACTATATAATAAATGTATTGTCCTTATTATCAGTACTTTTAAAATTACGCAGGAACTTGATATAAAAAAAAAACAAATAATTGCCTAATTTCAAAGCAAATTAGTAGGTATGAATAGTCTTTCGATATGGATAGCTTATTCCTTATATCTATGAAAAAATGTCACGTCTGTATGCAATATCAAAAGAACAACTTTTTAAGTAATGGATATGAATGTATACGCAGATTACAAGAAAAGTCCAATATTTAAAAAAAAAAATCTGTTTGTCTGTTGATTCTGGGTAATCTCCGAAACGGATGGACCGATTATGACGGGAATTTCACTGGCAAATAACTGGAGTAATAATGATTAACTTAGGCTATTTTATTTGAGACTAGCCTTCACTCGCAACTTTGGTCGGATGAAATATCAGGATCGATTAGACCGCATTATGCTGGACTTTCACTGGCAGGTAACTGAAGTTAGAAGAACAAATTAATAAACTTACATGATATCCTAAAACCCTCAATTTATCAATAATAATATAACTTTATGCTGATGATAATCAGATTCACAAAACTTTTTCCGAAGAAAATGCTAAAACAGTAAATGAAAATATAAATATAGATTTGAATAAAATCTTAAATAGTCAAAAAAACTTCTCTGAAACTAAACCCCACAAAAACTAAGCACATGATTTTAGAAACTAAGTCACTAATAAAAAAACCGTAGATAAACTATTTAACATCTTAATAAAAAAATGAAAGTATAGAAATAGTATCAGTTGTTAGAAATTTAGGATTAGTGTTAAATGAAAAAAATGCGTTTAGCCAAACATAGAAAAAGTAAAATTAAAAATCATCATCATCATCAGCCTGTAAGAGACCCAGTGGACGGCCATAGGCATCTCCCCGAAGGAAGGTATGGGCGTAATCACCAAGCCAGCCCACGACGTAATTGCGATTTCAAACTCTGAGGAATCCACAATTCTATATTTTTCGACATACAGTAGTACTACAAGAACATTTCTCAGGTTCAGGTTTCCTCACGATGTTCTCCTTCACCGTCAGTCGATAGCGTTACTAAATTTAAATTAGTAAATGTACGCGAATTCCGAAAAATTCGTTGGTACATGCCGGGTTTCGAACATGCGGACATCGTAATAATATTCCACCGGTCAAATCACTAGACCACCACGACTTCTTTTTTTCTTTTCTTTTTTCGAAACTTAAAGATGCTTTCTATGAATTGAAAATATTATACGATATACGAAATTATTTGAAATTAAATGCAAGAAGTCTTCTTTGTGATCTAATTGTGTTATCTCCTTTCAACTATTGTGATGTGGTGTACGGGCCTAGATTAATGGAGAATACCTCAAAATCAATTCAACGTTTTCAGAACGCATATATCAGATATTGTTGTGACGTAATTAAATGATCACATATGTTACCGATTATTATTAACAAAAATAACTTATACATGTTTAAGGAGATAGTTATTTTTGCTTGTCTTACGCTCACTATTACTAGGAGTCAAAAACTGGAATACTTGTATAGCAAATTTAAATTGTATAATGTGAATTATATATTCAGTAGACTATAAAGGAAGTTATAAATATGTGGCGTCAAAAATTTGGAATAATATGCCTCCTCCATTACAGACAAAAAGCAAATTTATATTTAAGAAATTAAGTAAGTAAGGCATACTTGAGCAAAAAAGATTAAGTCATTTATAATTATAATTATTATATCACTAGCTGTTACCCGCGGCTTCGCATGCGTTTTTTTTAATATATTAAATAAATTTAAAATTGTGATTACACATCTAGTGTAAATTATAATAATACTATTTCAAAAATATTTGTATCACATGCACATCATCTACTGTAACAGGTAACGTGTACATTATGTATGTGAATACTAATAGTGTATCGAATGGGATGGGATTATGATCAGCCACATAACTGGAATTTTAAACTATATATCACCCTCAGTGCTCACACTATATAAGAAAATAATGAAAATATGAAGCTACACATTATCGAACAATATTAAATAAAACAGCTAATTAGTTACTTATTTGCCCGTAGAATTCCCGTTCAAATATTACTTGTAGTCCGGTGAAGCTGTTAAGCGTAGTCATTTCTAAGAAAAAAACACATTCAAATAGGTCCAGTCGTTTCGGAGATTACCCGGAACAAATAAAAAAACAGACATATCGACAGAGTTAAAAAAAAAATTCATGTTTGTAGCATCACAGATTTTATTCACCAAAAATAATTTATTTTAATATAAATTACACTCACTTTACTTTTATAATACGTAATATATCAAAAATAAAAAATTGGCAACAAAACTAATGTAGAATAGAGTTTTTTAAGAGTGTTTGGCGGGATTTCAGTCTGTCAGGTAGTGGATTTTATATTTTTTTCATAATATTGTGTTACATGATTCTATATCGTGTAGAAATTGGTTGCGTATTATATAATATCGTTCGTTTATTTTGCATAAGTGAAATGAATGAAAAATAAAACCATACATCTTTAATTCTATGGTCTTGAAGATTAAGAAGATAAAAAATTACGTTATATTATGTAGAGGATTCGGCGCTTATACCTTTACATTAACTTGGACATAGAAGAAAACTAACTATATTGACAACTTCAGAATTGGCTGTATAGATTAATTCCTTCGACTGTCTTATTGGACGAATATTATTACTACTAAACTTTCTGAATAACAACACAAAATAAACTTAAGAAATGTTTGCGATATAAACGTAACACGTATAATTAAAAATCGAAAACAAAACTAACGGAGAATAAACTTTTTGAATAGGAATACAAAATAAACCATGAAAATATTTTTGATAGAATGTTATCGCGTTACCATGGCAACGCATATAATACTGACATTAACACGCAGCGGAAGCTTCCAAAATAGCCCGATTTTGAGACATTCTTCATTAGTGCTCAGCTCATTTTGGTTTTAACGTGATGATATGTAGCCTATAGCCATCCTCGATAAATGAGCTATCTCGACGAGTTTTATTTAGCCCCCAGGATTGCAGTATTATAAGCAAAAAATAAACAAGATTGAGTTTGGATGCAAACTTCACGAATATTTTACAAATTCTAATACAAGAGTATAATGATATAAAGTTTACGCAGACATTCATAGATCGACTTTTTTTGTTAATAACCAATTCCTATCTGACGGCTAACTTCTTCTCAGCTTCCGATACCCCGTGCAACTTCACACAATCTACTTGTGTTAAAACTAGCAATAACTTTCCTCCCAAAACATGTAACCTTCTTCAATAAAAAGACTACAACATACAAAAAGAGTCATTCAAATCTTACTACTAGTTTTAAATATAAGAGTGTTCAAAAATTTTAGCGACAAAGATTATTACACTACAGACGTCCAATAAAAATAACTCACAAGTAATTCGCCTGTGAAAAAGAAATTCGTATCTAGGTGATAGGCTGATACACGGTGATAAATCATTCATAGTAATTCCCTTTGGTACGTCGGGTTTTTGAATCAGAGACTGTTCTGAGTTACCCGAAGTCACTTATAAAGATGATAAAAGAAAAGCTATTCTGAACGGCATAGCGACTTGTACCAGTGATATAGGCATTTCAGTGTAGGCGGATAGCGTTTTAACATATATTCTATCTTTGAATTATTATCAAAGTAACTCCTTTTGTTGTTGAAGAAGTGTACATAACAAAAACTGCAATAAAGTATTCATTCATTTAAAGGTAACGAGAGGAATAGAATGAAAAACCCTTTAAAAAACTAGCCATGATACTCATGGTAGAACCTCCTCCATGTACTTAGTAACTATATTATTTACAATACGAACAATCCATCAGTGTAGCCTGTCCAGGGCAAATATTTTGAGTTTCCGTCTCAAAGATGTGAACAGTATTCAAAATACACTCAACTTGACTTTCAAATAAGGAACAACAGACGCGTTTTGATCAGCATTCTGAGTCTCCAAGACTACTTAGCCATCACGGTACGTCACGAGTTTATATTTCTTCGAACAATTCAAATAAGTTTAATTGTAAGACTTCCGACTAACGCATTACAAAATACCAAGACCTGAAATGGGTATCAGGTAATCACTACTGAATTTACACAACGATGTTTACCCGCACTTATACTAATAAAGTTTAAATAATAAATACTGAATATTCCTTATTAAGAACAATCTTTAGACAAGAGTATATAGAGATGTTAGTATCATAATGGCATAGCGTCTGTTAATACTGCGATTAACTCTCCGCCAGCTTGTAATTTGGACCGCAAATGGAATTACTGGAGTCGGCCACATGTCCGTTTCTCAGGAAGGCCATTTGCACGGCAAATTGAGAGCCAGCCTGTAATCTTAGACGACCTAGATCCGTACGTTATACGTGAACGAAGGAAAAGGGTACGCTCGAACGGATGTTGTCGTATACTAGCTTTCATCTACGGTTTTCTCTGCAGTAAATTTATACTTTTCCTGAACATTTTATGAGATAATGTCCCTACATTTTTATTAAAGAGTATTTTTCAGACTTTCACGTTTTATTTGGCATTAAATTAAAATTGACATGGACTTCAAAATAATAATATAACTGGTAACTGTAGGGGACAGAGCCATGCTGAAGCTATTATTGGTTTCAGCATTAATGGGTTTGCTCGCTCGGGGTATTACCACCCGACCCACAGAAAACTGACTTGAAGTAACAGTGATTACATTGTTGCGTTTTGCTCGGTCAGTGAGGGCACCGGAGGCCCATCTCCCTTCCTCTCCCCAACTCCTCACCCTCTTTCCTTCTACACACTTTTCTCCTCCCCCAAACACAAGCTGGCAACACACTAACGACTCACCTGGTGTAGCTAGTGTCTATGGATAGTGATGATCACTTAACATCAGATGACCCGCCTATTCGTTTGCCTTTTATGATATAAAAAAAACATATATACATATATTTAAAAGTTGTAATTGAATCTTAAATTATTAATAAAAATTAAGACAAAGTTTTACATGTAATTGTAATTTCGCGTCATAGCATTAGTACATGACATTAGCACATGCATCAGGCTAGCGACGTGTAGTATAGGGGCCTGTGTATATGTAATATTGATATTTTGTAACTCATCATACGTTGAATTAATTTATGGAATTTATAAAAATGTTGCTCTGAGTTCCAATAGATTTGAAAATCACACTAATATTAATAATTTCACTAAACAAATTCTGAAATTTAAGTATTGTGTATGTAAGTATATATAATAGTAGTATATATAAGTGTGTATGTAAGTGTGAATGCACTGTAATTAATATAAAACTTCAATAAAGAACACATTTATTTAATTGTTTTGAGTTTTTAGTTCTGTCAGCAATCCTAATGACTGCCTCGACATTTTTTAACAATAAATTTATATTTTTCTTGAGTTTTATAAAAGAAAATAATTAAGCCCTTATGTTGAACCCAGATAATGTGTGGTCAATCCCCATCTATAAATGATTCTTAGGTTATGAGCGTAATCAAAAGTTTGCTAGTAAAAGAGTTATTACACGTTGAATTCAAATTCTGATAATGTATTTGCTATTATGGGGAAATGAGTCTTCCTAAAAACTTGATACAGAAAAAGCGACGTTACGTAATAAATAGATTTACACGACACTTGCACCATAAAATAAACGGGAGTTGAAAAAGAAATTCAAATTTAAAAAGTGGTGTCATCTATAACAGTTGCTTTTACAGTTTACTGTCAACAAACTTATTGAAAGCGCCATCTGTTCGATACTGATGAAACTTACAATTAATAACACTATTCATCATTGCCAATCATTTAATTTGTAATTAAAATATTTTGAGGCCATAAATCGAAATATAAATTATCCTGTCTCTTAAGTTGTACCCAATTATACGCAAATGCCAACTTTCATGAAATCGGTTGAGTAGTTTAGAAGTTCATCGATGGTAAATATCATGATACTGGTTTATATATACTTAGATTAAGTGTTTAAAAACTGTTATACATGTTAAAATTAATTAGGAAGTAAATTACGGTGTGTATAATTGTGCATTTATATTTTTATTAAATAAATTCATTCCTTTGTTATATTTTCAACTTGAAATTGTTCCACAATCATGAAATGTTAGAGAAAATTCAAATATTAAATACCTGAACGCTTTTATGTATCAAGAGATGGTTCTCAAAGTATAGTCCGTTCTATAATGGTATGGGTATTATGTCTTTTTTTTATTTAGTGCTATTTAGTCTTTATTCAGCTGCAGATATGTATATCATGAAAATTAGCTGATTGCCTGTTTTAGTAATCGCGAAAAATTAAATAGAAAGTGTTCTATTTACGATAAAACGTGGAATGATACTTGTGAAATGTTTTCAATGAACATTCGTGAAATAAAACTCGAGGGTCGACAGTTATCCAAAGAAAAGAAGCGAGTATTCCCATATTGGTAGTTTCCCGTCCGAAAGCATTTTCCTCTTCGTCTTGTTATTTGCTTATACGAAAACTTGCGTATAACGTAACTGAGTCATCAGTTGTTTTTCTTTTTGTGTACGCAAGTGTTCTCGGTTCAGTTTTATTCGAGCTTTTCTCATAAATAAGCTTATACAATTTAATCTAATAAAATAAAAAAACTTCAAAATATGTATGTTATTAATGAAACATGCGTAATTCCTTGATAATTCCTATTATCAATATAACTATATATAACTCTAATGTCTTTAAACGAGCAATTCTTGTATATTTTTACATTCGTATATATTCACGATCTCTATTACCGTAAAACTTAGTATGTAGGTAGATTCAGGAACGATAAATCGATCTAGCTAGATTTTATTCATAGAAAACTTTTTAACTGAGTTTTCAGGCAAAAAAAAATATAGCTAGAATATGAAGGTAAATTTCGTGGTCACTGTCAAAATAAAAATAGCTCAGGTGGAAATTGGTTGCTTCAAAAATATGTGTAACCCCAGTCCAAATCCGAGTGTATATAATTTTTTTAATGAAAAAAACCTAACAATTTATTTTAATTAAATAAATAGTTGTATTATTATAATTATAAGAGAGATATCTTTTTAAATATATTTTTTTATATGACAAAATGCTAATTTTGTGACACAAACCTAGCAGTTTATTTTAATTTAAAAATGTTTTTTAAAGAACCGAGCTATGCTCGGTTGCCCAGGTACTATAACTTATACATAGTAATGAAAAGTAAAAATATCGAAAACATCGATATGAGATACATGTATAAATCGTCTTTACTCCATGTTAACAACACTTTAATAAGCCAGTGTGGCTTTAAAAGACAATAAAATATAAAACATAACGCATTTATTAACAAGATAAATTTATACATATATGAGAAAGAATAAGAACGTAAACCTAATTGGTCCGTACTCTTTAATTTTTTGTGAAAAAAAATTGTTGCAGCTGTCTTCAAATAAGTAATGAAATATATATCGATCATTTTTAGAAATGTCGGCCTGTCTGTGTGTTTGCTTGAACACGTAGATAGTAGATACTGCGTGTACTATAAAACCCCACAATGAAAATCGTAAAGGTTATTCTTGAGTGATATTTAGTCTTTGTTTCACTAAAATTGGTTCAGTCTATAAAACGGCTCTAACGATTTCGATTAACACTTTTTATTTGTATAATGTTGTCCCTTTTTTCATCATTTACATTTTTGTGATACTTGCTCTGTAATCAAAGTATAGTAATAGTACCTCAAAGTATTGTAAGATGGCGGTGAATTATATTATTGAAATACGAATTCATACGACTAACATCCAATAGTTTTTTTTTTTACTTTATTTTTGGCAATGAATCTTTCCGATTATTACTGCCATTGTCACGTAGTCAATAATATCACAAGTGTCGTGCAATCATTTCAATATTAAACATCGTGTGAATCAATATTCTAACAAGATGGTGCATCCCTTGCTAGAACCTTACTGGGAGTTTTTGTGGCATCTCAGAATTTTAGGCTTCGTGGTTTTATTTTCCATTCACTTCACTTATACACAACAAACTTACTATATTACGTAAAATACCACCAAATTTACACAATATAGAGTCAGATAACACAAGATTATGAATAAAATATAAAATCCACTACATGACAGACTAAAATCCCGTCAAAAACTCCATCCAATAGTTACAATGCAATAATTCTGTTTAAATTGAGCTAAGAAGCTATATAAGTCCAATTAGTAATGTTCCATTGATATTATGAAATTATGTTAAATCAGTGCAAACAGTTACATACAGTTATATGTATGTGTATACATACAGCACTCAGGACATGCGCTTCGCGTTCTTAACAGTATAATATATAGGAATAAATGCCTGCCTTGAAGGTTAGTTATTCTCTGTTCCCGCACTTTTGTAGACAGATGGGGACGTTGACAAATGTTGACAATCTCTGTGTAGTATTACTAACAAAGTTTTTATGTAATTTATATTCCATATTTGTATATGTTACTAAAGTGAATACTTCTTTAGGCGCGTTAAGTGGTATTGTTTTGGCAGGAGATAAATTTATAAATTCGCGTCATGACATGCCAATAAGCATGATCGACCGTATAGTACTTGCGTGGCTTGCGTCAGATTAGAGACGCGTAGTATAAGAACTTATGTAGGAGGTACATCAAATATTAATATATTGTATTGAGATTATGCAGCCCATCATATATTTAATGAATTAATAAAATGTATAGAAACTACATAATTATTATTCGGAGCGTCAATAGATATGAAAGGGGCAGTAATGATAATAATTTCAACATACAAATTATGGAATTTAAATATTCAAAAGAGATCACAGTCTCTATTCTGTCGAGAATCCTTATGACGGCCTCGACTTCTTTGTTATACAAATTCTATTAATTAATGGTAATACAATTATATATTATATTTTTGTTTTAGTCGAGTCTGTATTGATTTTTTATGAATTCTTGTAAACTTTTCGCTTCCCGATTTTTTATTCATTCGCTGTAGACTCGATGTTTTGTATATGCAGGCCTGGCTTTTTATTACAGAAGTTACATATTTCATAAATTCTACTTATTTACCAGACATAACCAAGTCAAGCAACGAGAGTGCTTTATACATATAATAACAAAAACCTCCTTTTTTTTTCTCGAACTATCTACGCTATTGGCCTTACTATGGCCTTCACAGTTTCACCGGACTACTAACAAAATCCTTGATATAAGTATATCTATATATATAATAAGAATGTAAATCTAACGTGTCAGTTCTTTTTTGACTTTCGTGAAAAAAATTATTTAAGGTATCTAGAAATAAGCAATAGAGTACACTTCTATCATTTTTAGAAATATCTGTCTGTCTGTTTGTATGAACACGCATCAAGATAAAACCTCACAGAAAACAACAAAGAATATCCTAAAGTAACATTTAGTCTTGGGTTTATTAAAATCGGTTCATTCTATCAAAAGTTATTGTAATTTTAATGACGACGCGACTTATGTATGAGAGAAAAGTAGATGAGTAAATGGACTTGATCGGTGTTATTACAAAACGGTTAAATACGTATTAAATACTTGCTTTAAAAAGGTTATGTTTTAAATGCATCGTGCTCGCTGAATGCTCGCCATTTTGTTTTTTGTCTCACTTTGGCTAAGTTACGTTAGACTTGCGAAAAAAGGATAACGTGAAACTACCTCGGGCGAGCGCGGTACATTTAGTACGAAACCTATTTAAAACAAGTATTTCATACGTATTTAACTTTTTTGTAATAACACGGAATAAATTCAAATTTTATTTAGTCACTGTTCTTTTATATTAGGTTCGCGGACGGACGGACGAAATCGCGGGTATTGCTACTATATTCATAAAAATGTACATCTTGGTTTACTGCTAATATATAGTTGAATTTGTTATTGTGGAGTTGATATTTAGTAACTTTTGCAATGGCTTTGTCATTACGAAATACATAATTATGTAGCTAGCTAGATCTTTAGAAATGATTGTCACCCGATGGATAATAATTTACAGTCATCTGTCTGGTTTAATCACACTATATAAATGCGTCGTGGGTTTCTTCTCGCCCACCCCTTGTGGAGGCGTGCGAGGGATCAGAATCAGGGCGAACCCTCTGTCTGAAGCTTCTCTCTCCCCCCGCTTCAACGGGGGTGGTCTTGTTTGTCGAGGCTTAAACCGTCGAAGACGGCAAGCCCCTGTGGTCATCTTCCGTCCTTCTCAGACGGCGACCTGTCGTCGTCTCGCTCTAGGTGCTCTCTCTCTTTCTTCGTGGTGTTGTCTCATTTTGTCGTGGCTTCTTGTTGTTTTGTGGCTGCAGTGAGTTTAGCGCGCTTCACTTCGGTTCTGATCGCGATGAATAGGCACATCTTCTGTTCCTCGCACTTGGTTTTAATTTCACCAACTTCGTGAGGGGAGGCGTCTTTTATTCGGTCTTCCCAGTAGGTACCGGCAACCAGTAGGCTTGCTACCAGCTGACCTAGCCTGGTGTCGACGTCAACTGGAATGTCGCCCGCGATCATTTGTTTGACCCGGGCGAGTTCGTCAGGCATCTCTTCCTCCGTTGCTGGAGAGCTCGGGCGTTCCTCGTTAATATGGAGATCTGTTTTGCGTGGGCGTCTCTTCCTTCTAGGCCTTCTCTTGGCACTTGTTCTGCCTTTCGGAGGGGGATCGTTTGCGGGGGCCATTAAAGACGCCCCCGCAGTTTCTAGGGTTTTCTCTGCCGCCGGCCGGAGTTTTCCGGGTCCAGTCGTTCTGGTAACGGTCCCGGCTCGGCGGTTCCTTAGCTTCCGCTTAAAGACGGGGCAGCATCGTCTGTTGTTCGCAGAGTGGGCGCCCCCGCAGTTGGCGCAGGTCGCCGGCTCCTCCTTAGGGCGATCACATTGTCGGGCGGGGTGTGGCCCTCCGCACCGGACGCAGGCAACTCTTCTATGACATTGAAGGGAGGAGTGCCGGAACTGTTGGCAGCGGAAGCACTGCGCCAGTCGGTGCTCCCCCCTCCAGGCTTCTATTTGGATGGCAGGCATGCACATCAAGGTGGTCGTCTCATAAATGGCGGGTATCAACCCGGGTGTCCTCTTCAGCACGACGTGGTAGATGCACCCGGGTCTACCTCGGCGGCCGTTAATCTCTCGGGCGTATTCTGTCACGAAGCCCTCTTTGCGGAGGGTCCCGATGACATCTTCAGGGCTTATCCCTCGTGGAAGGCCGTGAATCGCGACCTTAAGGCTTTGCTATGAGGGGGGGGTGTAAGTGAACCAGCTGGCCCCCTCCAGCTCTTCTACGAACTTCATGGTAACGTGGTGTTCCTCGACGTCTTCCGGTATGAAGCGAACTCCATTGCCGTAAGCGCGGACGTTGGGCCCGCGCCCCAACCGCGCCGCCAACAGTGGGAGTAACCGAACCCAGTCGTGGGTGGACTCAACCACTATCGGCGGATAACGCTGGCCTTTCACGTCGGGTGAGACAGGCGATTCTAATACCGGCGCGGCGGCAGCACTGTCGCGCGCGGGCTGCGATTTAGGGTTCCGCGGGCGCGTTACCGGCTTCTCGAGCGGATCGCGCGCAGGTGGCGCTGCGATCGTCGCGTACGAAGGCTGCTCGCGGGCAGCCTTTCGCGGCGGAGCGGGGGCGGGTGCGGGTGCGCGTACCTGCTTCGCTGGGGTATCGGGCTTCTCAGTTGGCTGTGAGGCGATCGGTTTGTTGCAGGCTTTCTTCTCTGGAGGCGGCTGGACGTCTGGTGATTCAGGCGATGTTGGCACGCGTTCGGACGCGGACACGGGCCCTGCATCGGGTTCGCCACACTTTCGGCGCAGCGCTCGACCGAGCGGGCTGTTCGGCGCTTCGGAGTACGCGGGCGGCGCGAGCTTGCCGCGGATTGCGCTAGTGAGTGCAACGGCGTCGTTCGCGGAGGGCAGTTTCCCCTCAGCTGCGGCTTCCTGGACGCGCAGGAACAGCGCCATCCATCGAAGCATCCCCTGCGACAGAGCCCCAGTTAAAATTAACTGGGCGAGAGTGAGAATATCACTCTCGTACGCTTCAGTCGCAGCGGACGCCCCGACGGACGGCAGCTGACGCGCATCCGGAGTCGGCGTTGGAGGGGCAGGCACGGAGGTGCGGTGTCCAGTAGGCGAAGCGGTGGTCTGATTTGAAGAGGCGGCGGGATCCGTAGGCTTGCTAGGGGTCGTGGGGTGGCGGTCTGGTTGGCCCTGAAAAGGGCCTTTTGTGGATCGTCGGCTCAACGCAAGAGGCGGAGCGGACGAGGGAGCGCTGGACTTGCGCATCGTCGCGTAGGTCGGAGCACGGGCTCTAGGACAACCTCGCACGCGGTGACGACGGAGCCGTCTATAAATGCTATGTATGTATCATGATGTATATATTTGTGAGTTCAGATTTTCAGTAAATAGAGCACAGTACATAAAGTATCCTCAATAGGCTGAAGAGAATAGATTTTACATTGCCCAAGGACACTCGACCGATGCGCGACGTCGGTTGGGGCCACGACAACAGCAATAAACTTAAAGAAGTGTATATATTTTAAACTTCTCATCCGCATATGAATTCTAAAATAAGATTATTCGCAATCATGTGTATGGAATCATACGAAACTCAAATAAATACTTAAAAAAAAATTGTAACTTTGAAATTTGTTTGGAATAAGTCAACTTTCCTGTCTGTATGTAGTACAAATAACCGCCCGTGACTTTCTCCGCGCGTTAAATTATAGTATAACTTAATAGAAAACATCCTAATGACACTTATTTGTAATTTGTAGTAAAATAAGATAAAAGCATTTCCATTAGATAATACTCACAAGTGCAAAGTTTTCTGACGATTAGTCATATGGTAGCGTTTATTGATCTCAAATATATCACATTTTTTTGTACAATATGAATCATGTAACAAAGTTTCTAGACACCGGGATGAGTTAATATTCAAGTCCTGCCTTGTAAAGTTTTTCTTTCGGTATATTATTCTCCTACATGTTTATATAAAAAAAAATAAAGAATATGTGGCCACTAGGAAATTAAGTTTGTAGGAGCAACGACTCACTATTATAGAAATATAGACTGACACGGACAGCGTAATAATACTCGGAGTACGTAAGATAGACTCTTTATTTATATGACCATATATGGTATTTATACAGACACCCGATGTTCCGTTTGTTTGTTCAATTGTTTGAACGACATTCTATTTACAATATTTCAAAAGTTTCTGCTAGTTTGCCAAAGAGGATGACATACTCGGTAGCTACAAGTTTATCTAAACTACTATTAATTACTATGTGTGTGATATTTTTTTAAATTTTCAGCCCTAGAGGAAAATTTTATAAATATTTTATTTGTTATTATTTTACAATAAATTACGGCCATTAAATTATGAAAAGTATTATAAGTTGTTATGGAATATTTAATTTCATATTTTATATAACATGATATATTTCGCTTTTCTCATGGCCTCTACATCAAACTGGGACATCGCGCTATTGAGAGATTATCTGGGAAGCTACCATTTCGAGTGGGTAGCCATTGTGTTGAATTTAAATCTGTAAAACATTGTTTCTACCTACAAAATCATGAATGTTGTAAAACACTTCAATGTAAAAAAATAATATTAAATTAAAACAATGCAGTTAGCATACAAAATTTAATGAAAATTTCCACATTCCAAGAACTAATTGTGTAAATGTAGTTAAGGTAATAAGAAAATCGAATATTTTATTGATATAAAAACAACAAACAGTTCTAAATAGTGCACTCCGCTGAGTATTTGCAGATATCCCAAGATCAACGATCAGTCAATACTAAATTGATGCTTTGTATCAACTATCCATCACTGTCCGGATAAAGAGAATCGATGTGCTCTCTACGATATTTATTTGAATAACAAACGTACAAAATCATAAATTACATTACTTAAATAAGGCCGTAAGCGTAAGGAAAATGTTATAACTAACCGCGGAAAACATCTCTGGTACCGAGCTAAACTGATATCATTTTTCAAGCTTAGTACAAACATACTGTCATTGCATTGAAATTAGTTTTTTGATTAGAAAAACTGTTGTCAAAAGCGCGTATGATTGAAATCTAATTTCTAACCTTGGGGACGTAAAAACAAAGTACAAATACAATATTATTGGTTTAAAATTTAAATTTACTTTATCTATATATTAATACGTGAAGCAAATTATTTGTATCCCTTTTTAACCTATTTCCCGTCAACGGGAACTTGAAATTTAGCATAGTTAGAGTTTATATGGCGGAGAAGTGCAGAAAGCTGTTTATTTTATATAAAATGCATTAGAAGTATATTAAATTAATTAAAATATGCACTACTCACACTACTACTCGAATCTTACACAACATATGCACACATGTAAATAAAAAAGACGTTTTGACAGCCGTCAATAAATACGAATTTCAAAAAAGGTTGTGAAAGAAGGAGGTAGCTATGCTCGACTATATGTATTTTTTAACTCTTACGTTCTAATTACCATTTTCATCCTACATTCAACAATGATATTATAAAATATAACTATTATTGTAATGTTTATTATTTTTTAAGGTGAACACACTTCAAATAATGAATTAATAAAAAAATGAGCCAAATAATACTTTGTATAATCAAAATAAGAATTTTGTTAATAAAAATAATCCATGACATAGACCTCCGCGGTTACAACGTTGCAATTCAACATCATGTATCAACAAAAATATAATTTATTTTCAAAAGCTAATGGTAGTATTAAAAACGTCTTTGTCTTGGATTCACCATTTGATTGTATTGTGCATCCATTACATTTAATTCAATATCACCCAGAAATACTACCCACCCATGATGCCGTGTAAAATTAATTGAAAATTGTGTCATGGATTGCGATAAATTTCTTTATTTTCGTAAAGCTATGTATGCTTAAAATTTGAGAGTTTTACCACGTAGTTTTTGTTTCATATTTATAATTAATTTCAGTTTTTATTTACACATATATTTTTTTATGTTTATATGATTAAAGATCATGGTAAATGGCACATAACTGAGTAACCATGATGAAAACCTTTGATTTGACAAAAGAACTCTAATAACGTTCAAACTTTAAAAAATCAATTAACTATGGTCGAATGTCAACCACTGGGCGCCCACTAGTTCTGTTTAAGCCCTAAGAAGACGCTTATGAACGTGAAAACTATCACCAGTTTGGACAAACAACTAAGTCATTTAAAAGAGCCAGCAAGAAACTCGATCGAGTTTATCATTTTAACGTGAATAGATATATTCATTTACAATAAATTAACGTTAAAATCAGTTTTAGTAAATGCACATCGTACACATTTTGATCCACTATACCTTTTCACACCAAAACCCAATGGACATGGCGCTTTGATTTACAGTCTGACAAATCAGTAATATACTTTGGGCATATATTGTAAAACCTAATTCTATTACCTAAATAACCATTACTGGTTTTGCTGAGAAACATGGAATGACCAGTTTGATACAGTTATTACTTTTAGATTACGCAGGTCTTTTACAAAATCCAGCGTTTCAAAATTTTGTAGACATACAATTAAAAGAATGTTTTGGATTGATAGAGTTAAGATACCGAATTCCTGAAACTTAGTTTTTAATGATTTTAGTTAGTAGTAATAATGATATAGTAATTAAACGTAATGACTGTTTAGTTTGAGATCACTCAATTTAAGAACATTGTAGCATACTTGAGATACATCATTTTCTCACCCCCATTCAATGTATATAGTCGTTACGACATATTTTCGCTTCCACTCTACTTTGTCAGTCGTCGAGTTCTCACAGCTTGTATACACATTTACAAAATTCATTCAGGAGTTGTTGACGAACTTCGAATAAATAAATGCCTCTTAATTAGGAAAATATTGTGTGAGGTTCTTGAACATTTTTGTATTATTTTTACTTTGCCTGTCACGTTCAAAGGACAATATTCAATAATTTTTTCACAAAAATCGAAAAGGTACAGACACGTTAGATTTATATTATTATAATATGTATAGATATAGATTAAAAATATAGATATGTCGATGTTTTTCTTTAGTATTCGAAAATAATTCTCGGGTTAATATTAATTATACTTGTCGTAACAAGGACAAAACGTATATTTGATAGAAAATACATATTACTGCTTTTATAACCAAGTTATAGCGTAATCAATATGCGATATATGGGTGTTATCAATCTAGTTCAATATTGGTTGTAAATGCACAGGCGCGGTCGTGCGCATGTCACCCGTGTCTGTTTAATGAACAATAAAGCGGGCTAGAATAATGGTTACTGTTCGGCCATTAAATGTGAGAATTCCATTTTATTAAGGAAGTGTTACTAGAGATAATAAATCTAATAATATTAGGTATATAAATATGTATATCTAAATAATTTCTAAATGAAAATAAATCATAATGATCAAAAAGTCGAATTAAATGAATTTCGATCCAATGTATGTTTGGTTATTGTTTTAAGTAGGAATGGTTATCTAAAATAAACAACCGATAGTTTTTTAGGAAATAGTTTTAGGTTTTACAACTAAGTCTTAAAGCATATTAACAATTTGCCGGATAGTGAGTTTAAGCGCAATGTCAAGTGGGTTTTGGTGTCAAAAGGCTGTTTATAGAGTGGATCAATATGTGAACGACGGTGACACTTGGAATTGACTCATCTCTATACATCCGCAACAACGATTTTAACATGTAATGTATTGCAAATATATGTATGTTAAGAAGATGAACCGAATGGAGTTTATTTTCGGTTTTCTCGATGACTGGCTTGTTTTTGAACCAGTGCCGTAGTGGTAGTTTTGACGTACATAATCTTTTAAACCTTTTCCACATCTAAATTGAATAAAGTATTATTTTTTTTTATAGTAGTTGAAAATATAGTAATGAGTTTGCTAGATTTTAATGTTATTTATATTCAGTTCTCGTTGTATATATAATATATACTTCATTATAAATATGTTAATGAGTTTATTTATTTGTTACGTTTTCACGCCTAAATACTCAACAGATCATCATAAAGTTTTGGAAACGTTTTAGGGTACAGAAAAGAAATCGAGGTGACTCTTCATCCCGAAATATATACTGTATTAGAAAGATAAGTCAAATCGTCATTAAAATGAGCGAAGCCACGAGTAAAATAGAATTAATTTATTTTCTGGTACAACTAAGTAAGTTCTAGATCACGCAACTTGTACTTCATTTGACGGTAAGTAATTACTGACTCGAGCCTATCGTTTATTAATCGCTTCTGTAAAAAGAACAAGAATATACATGGTTCCTCTTTGTAATTCTTTGCATGTTTTCGGTGATAAACGTAAATGATGAAATATATTTTTTTTTTCCATTCAGTGTTAAAAATACTGGGGATTTAGCTGAGCTATTTTTATATGTTAAAGTTAAAATTACGAAAATTACTATTCGTTAAATAATTATAATAAAGTTAATGTAAACGCTCGTTTCATAGCTCTACAGTAAGGTGAGTGTTGAAAATAACTTCATACGGCCCTGTAATGACGGAATGGCGGTGAAATACCCATAAAGATTTTAGGTTTTAACCGAATAAGGCATATAGGTGCGTATTATTTAGATGTTTTAACTATATAGTATACACGACGCTTAATAATAAAAGTACAAAGTTGCGTGTAGTATACGCGGTAAATTTGGAATTAGTATTCTGATTATTCTCTAAGAGATGAGATAATGTATTATTATGTAATATTTTAATACATATTAATAATGGTATTAATACAAAAGCTAGACTAAAGTTTAAAAGCGCGCGATAGTCAGTCACTGCGCTCCAAAATAAAATAATATGTTGGATTTTAACGTTTGTCTCTGTTTCTCTCTCTTTGTATGTATATGCAATAAGAATATACTATCCCATTCTCACACAGTTTACATTTGATACACATTTATAACTTTGTATTTTCCTTTTCACGACCGGAAAGATTTTCTCCTTTTCGATGTAGCACGAGCCTATGGTGGTCAATGTATTCGCTGATTACTTACAAAAATATTATCCGTGAATAATTATCAAGCAAGCGATCCGCATGCGGGTGGTTTTATATATCGACAGCTCTTTTATCTCGTTACGTATGTGATTGCAGTCTTACACTTCGCTGATGGTTTGTATCTATCTCAGCTGCGATAAACGCCAAATTTATTTTTATTACTTATAATAACGTCTTTAGCGTTGTTAGGCGTTGGTATTTTAAGGAGTTTTGCCGTCTGTATTTGAGACTCTTGTTTAATGTATGGTGTGATAAATATTGTATCGGGTGTTGCATGAGACAAGCAATTAGAGGTGGAACAAACTTAAGCTTCGAGTGATTTTAAACTTTGTAGTAATAAAAAGTAGCAATTAATGTGGATTGGTGATTTTATTCAGAGTTAGCTGGTAGTGGTGGACCAGCTGAGTGTTGTTATTGTTGGCGGTGAAGACAGGTTAGTGACGCAAACCCGTTGCTCGAATATACTTGTCTCACTAACGCGTCAACATGTAAATCAGGTGCTAAATAATCCGTTTAGTTATTTTCATATTCTAGAAACCACGATTCAACTATAAAGAATTGTGAATACTTTGATGTGCTCGCATACATTCTGATAACGAAGAAGGAAAATATAGTATCTCTAGCATATGTATTGCACTTATTGGATACAATCTCATGTTATCTCCGACATATATTTTGAATTGAAATTTAATAATATTAAAGATATCGGGAGGTGATTAGCTAATCTTTTTGTCATTGTATGCACAGTTTAGTTTATAGCCTGGCCTCGGATCTCGGTAGTGACAATGGCGCGGAACGACGCAAATTGACTTCGTAATGGCCGACGAATCGGCCATAAACAGCGACGCTGTGTAGACAACACTGAATAATGTCTCTTTATCTGTGGAAACATTTGATGTGTTGTTATAATAAAGAAATTGATTGAAGCTTTTATTGATGTTATTCGCTTGTTTTTAAACATTTTTAACAATCATACTACACCCATACAAATACTATCACATGCTTATTATTTATAATATACTCGGGGTATATCATGACCCATAGTATATAAAGATATTGTAGTATATATAACTATACATACCCACACTTGTAATATAGAAGTTATGCTCGTAACTGCTTACTCTTATTGTACAAAACGTTGGTATTAATATAAGCGAGTAAGGAGTTTATTTTGCGTCACTAACACGAAATAGAGCCACATAGAGCTGGTCATATGAAAAACAATTACCAATAAAGTCCACGCCCACAACACGTAGCGTCTGGAAGTCAAGAAAGTGGCATCTTTTCACTTTTCTACAAACTGTAATAAGCTGTGTGGATTTCTAAATCAAAATATATGTTCTCGGTAAGCCGATTTCAAATTATATAAGACCACTATGTAGCTGCAAAATATCCTATCCCTTCTATCTGGGCGTACGTAAAATCACTTACGATTAGTTATTTTGAAAAAGCCGCGAACCATCCCAGTCCTTTAGTGGTATCCGCCACAAACTATAAACCTGTACCTAACGCTGCGCGTTATAAAAGACGTCCGCGACACATTTTTACCGACCCTCCTGATTCAATCACGTCAGCGAACGATCAGTACCAGCCCGTCCCTCGAAACAGAGCCTGTTCACGCCCACGCCCGCGTAACCACAGATCACGCCGTCGTGGTCTGGGTATTAATTTCGCTCCCGCACACCCGATTAGGCCTCCCACGGCAACAGCTCAAGCCTAGGTTCGATCCCTCGGTAGGGAGCCCTTGAGTGCGCTGCTTGCGCGATACGGTGACACACAAATATACATCACTGCTACAGTAATATACCATCACCCCCACACACGTGCACGTCTACACGCTGACACATGCAAGTGGAAGGGTTTACTTTTTTCCCTTATCGAACTGAAAAACTCTCAATTTTCCGATAATAAATATATGTAGGAGTTGTTGAGGCGTGTATGCTTGGTACACATATACGTTCCAATAACTCATACATATATGAATAGTTAGCTAGGTTAGTTAAGATAGGTCGCGATTTTGCATGCAACAGCCGAGGTGTGCCGTGCACCCTGGAGCTGGTTGCCAAAATAAAATCGGCTGAGTGCCTTAAGCGCTCGCCTTAGTAGTCCGGTGAAGCTGTTAAGATCTTGCTAGGTCAATAGTGTAGTCATTTCGAAATAAAAAAAAATGCAAAATATCCTCAGCTTAACTGTGAAAACTTACCGCGGTCACACAGACAAACAGACAGGCAAAGTCTTAAGAGGCAGGTTGATTGTATTTTTTTAATATTTCCTATATCATCAGTAATTAGCTTTGACATATTTACAGCGTACAAACCTAGCAGTGACTATAAGAAAACAACAAGGCTTTTATCCAAAACTAGATTAGGTCTTTTAAATCATAATATTGCACAAAATTTATCTTTCAAGACTTTTAGTAATCAAAATCCAGATAGTGACTATGACAGCTTATTTAATATCATAAGCACTGAATTTAGTAAACATTGCTCAAGGAAGGTTATTAGTGTAAAAAAAGTAAAAAAAATTAGTGAATGGGCAACTACAGGTATTAAAATAAGTAGAGATCGTTTGTATGATCTATATTATAAGAGATCACTAACAAATAGTGAATCATTTCATGCTTATGTTAGGAATTATTCTAAAATTTTTAATCGTGTTTGTTTAGCTGGCAAAGCAAAATTTTTAGGGAACAAAATTCTCGAGTCTAGAAATAAGACCAAGACTATCTGACATATAATAAATAAAGAATTAGGAAAAAATAAAATAAATGATGACTCATTTCATCTAAGTGTCGACGGAGTACATATTTCGAACAGTTCAGAGGTAGCAACTGTTTTCCAAGATTATTTAACTAATATACCTTCACAAATAACAATGAGTATAACATCATCAGCTCAGGGTGCCGCAGCTCTTTTAAAGAATATGAGTGCACCTACAAATTCAAAATTTAAGTTCTCATCTATTAGTGCAGGTGAAATAATAAGGACATTTAAACAATTAAATTTAAAACACACCGAAGACATATGGGGAATGTCGGTAATAGTCAAAATCAAAATCAAAATCAAAATCAAAAATTCAGTTTAGGCCCTAATAAGGCACTTATGAACGTCAAAAACTACCACCGGTTCGGAAACAACCCAGTTATTGAGAAGAACCGGCAAGAAACTCGATCTGGTTTATCTTTTTAATATACATAATATTTAGACTATATTACATACATGACAGAAACTTTTAATGGAAAAGAAATTTAATGGATGCACAGAGATGAGTCAATTCCAGACATCACTATCGTTCACATACTGATCCACTCTATAATAGCCTTTTGAGACCAAAACCCGCTTGACATGGCGCTTAAATTCACAATCAGGCAAATCGGTAATATCCTTTGGAATTTTGTTATAGAACCGTACACTATTTCCCAAAAAACTATTACTCGTTTTACTAAGTCTAAAACATGGGATAACCAGTTTGTCATGGTTCCTAGTATTTACACTATGCCGGCCTTTTACAAAATCCAGTTTATCAAGGTTCTTTCGGACATACATTAAATTATCAAGAATGTATTGGGAAGGCAGAGTTGAGATACCGAATTCCTTGAACTTAGTCTTTAAGGATTCACGAGGTCCCATATTGTAAATTGCTCTAACTGCTCGTTTTTGTAATAAAAATATGGTGTCTACCTCAGCTGCTGTCCCCCATAACAGAATGCCAAAAGACATTAAGTTATGGAAGTAGGCGAAGTAGACTAACCTAGCAGTGGCAATATCAGTTAGCTGGCGTATTTTACGTACTGCAAATGCAGCAGAACTTAATTTGCCAGCCAATTGTTTAATTTGAGGACCCCATTGTAGTTTTAAATCCAGTGTAATACCCAAGAATACAGTATTATCAACTAACTCTACAAAATTCCCCTCAATCCTTATGCTGCTATCCACTCGTGGAACATTAGGCAAAACAAATCTTATACATTTTGTTTTGTCTGTATTTAGCACTAAGTTATTTAATGCAAACCAATGAGAAATTTCATTTAGAGTATTATTTACATGCCTAACCTCTGAATCTGTCCTTTTCACTTTAAATATAATTGAAGTATCGTCTGCAAAAAGCACCATGTCTGCACAGTTATTGACCATTAGCGGCAGATCATTTATGTATATTAAGAACAAGAACGGCCCCAGTATAGAGCCCTGAGGGACGCCAATTCGCACAAAGGATCCTGCAGAGGTTACCCCTTGTATGCTAACTTTCTGACAGCGATCTTTTAAATAAGAGACTAGAAGGTCGAGAGAAGTTCCACAAATACCATAATGTTTTAATTTTAGAATAAGTGTACTATGGTCAACGCAATCAAAGGCCTTAGACAGATCGCAGAACACACCAACTGCATCATGCGAATCCTCCCAGGCACTCAATATATAGCTCATGAGCGTTGCCCCAGCGTCAGTAGTAGATTTCGATTTCGTAAAACCAAACTGTCGACCATCCAGAAACTCATGCACATTGAAATAGTTCACTAATTGGTTCAGCATAATCTTTTCAAAAACTTTACTTAACGTCGGAAGTACAGAAATAGTTCTATAATTCCCAAGACTACTTCTGCAGCCTGATTTAAACAAAGGAACTACTTTGCTTATTTTCATTAAATTGGGGAAATTTCCTTTTGCTATACACTGGTTAAATATGTTAGCCAAATGTGGTAAAATAGTAACAATTAAAGACTGTACTACTGTTACCGATATACCCTATATGTCTTCGGTGTGTTTTAAATTTAATTGCTTGAAAGTCCTTATTATTTCACCTGCAGTAATAGATAAGAATTTGAATTTTGAATCTATAGGTGCACTCATACTTTTTAAAAGAGCTGCGGCACCCTGGGCTGATGATGTTATATCCTTTTTTACTTGTAAAGGTATATTAGTGAAATAGTCTTGGAAAACAGATACCACCTCTGTACTTTTAGAAATATGTACTCCGTCCACATTAAGATTAAGTGAATTATCATTTATTTTATTTTTACCTAGTTCTTTATTTATGATATGCCAAACAGTCTTGGTCTTATTTCTTGATTCGTGAACTTTATTACCTAAAAACTTTGCTTTGGCAGCAATACAAACACGTTTAAAAACTTTGGAATAATTTCTAACATAAGCATGAAAGGATTCACTATTTGTTAGTGATCTCCTATAATAAAGATCATATAAACGATCTCTACTTTTTTTAATGCCTTTTGTTGCCCATTCACTAAAACTATTTTTCCCCTTTACATTAATAACCTTTCTTGGGCAATGTTTATTGAATTCAGTGCTTATGATACTAAATAAATTTTCATAATAACAATCTGTATCTTGATTATTAATCGTTTTGGAACATAGGTGTTGTGCAATATTATAATTTAAAAGACCTAGTCTACTTTTTGATATAAGTCTACATTGTTTCTTGCAGTCAACTTTAGGTTTATCACAACTTATTTTAACAAGGAGACCTTTGTGATCAGAGCGTATCCCAGTAACAATACTACTGCCAATGATCTTGAAGTTACTAAAAATATTATCAATGCATGATGCAGTTTGAAACGTACATCTGGTCGGCTCATTAAAAAGAGGATCCAGGTTAAACGACTTAAATAAAGATGTGAACATAGTAACTTCTGGCGACATACTTAAGATATCTACATTAAAGTCACCACAGACCAAAACTCGCTTATTACTATTCAAAATTCTTATTAAAATGTCCTCCATTTTTTCTAGGAATTGACAAATATTTGATGATGGAGGTCTATAAACACAAAGAATAATTAATTTATCCATCTCTGCACAAGCCACTTCACAGATACGATCTATCGAAAGACTACATATATCTTTTCTATCTTTATATTTTAAATTATTTTTCAATAATATAAGACAACCACCACCGACAGTGATTGTTCTGTTAAATACACTGGCAACTGAAAAATGGGGTATATCGAACTGCATCTTGTTCGGTTTAAGCCATGTTTCTGTAAAACATAATATGTCTAAATTCTCTCTATTTAAAAACAATTCTATGTCTAATATTTTGCCGGAGAAGCGATTAATATTTTGGTGGTATAATGTAATAGTACACTTCTCCTTTGTCTTATTACCTAGTTTAAAATTTTTATCACAGTATCATTAGGTGAACTATATGATACTGCTGAGTCACTTAACCTACTTACATTATAAGCTATTAATGTAGCTATGTCACGCTTATACTTTTTGGGAAGAAATATACTTCCCCGCGTTAATATAAAGTTGTTAATAAATTTATTAACATCAAAAAATATAAATTTGTCACTATGACGACATGTCAAATTGTATAATAATGTATTTAACATATGAATGTTATTATTATTTTTTTGTGGTAGGGAAATAAAAAGGGAAAAAAAGGGAAAGTAATAATACAGTCCTTAATTGTCACTATTTCACCTCATTTGGCTAATATATTTAATCAATGTACATCAAAAGGAACTTTCCCTAATCTAATGAAAGTATGCAAAGTGGTTCCTTTGTTTAAATCAGGTAGCAGAAGTAGTCTTGGAAACTATAAACCTATTTCTGTACTTCCGCCGATAAGTAAAATTTTTGAAAAGATATGCTTAAAAAATTAGTAGAATATTTTACAGTGCAAAAGTTTCTAGATGGTCGACAGTTTAGTTTCACAAAATCGAAATCTACTACTGACGCTGGTGCAACGCTCATAAATCATATATTGGGAGCCTGGGAGGATTCGCAGGATACAATTGGTGTATTCTGCGATTTATCTAAGGATTGCGTTGACTATAGTACGCTTGTTCTTAAATTAAAACACTATAATATTTGTGGATCTTCTCTCGACCCTCTTGTCTCTTATTTAAAAGATCGCTGTCAAGAAGTTAATTTACATGGGGTAACCTCAGCAGGATCATCTGCGTGTTTAGGTATCCCGCAGGGGTCCATTTTAGGGCCCTTCTTATTTTTAATATATATAAACGATCTACCGCTAGTGGTTAACAACTCTGCTGACATGGTGCTTTTTGCGGACGATACTTCTCTAATATTTAAAGTGAAAAGGATAGATTCAGAGGTTGGGCATCTGAATAACACTTTAAATGAAATTTGTCATGGGTTTGCGTTGAATAATCTATTGTTAAATGCAGATAAAACGAAATGTATAAGATTTACTTTACCCAATGTTAGACAAGTTGATAGTAGAATCAAGATCGAAGGGAATCTAGTAGGGTTAGTTGACAATACTGTATTCTTGGGAATTACATTAAATCACAATACATTCTTAATAATTTAATTTATGTCCGTAAAAACTTAAAAAAACTGAATTTAGTAAAAGACCGGCATAATGTAAATACTAGAAACTGTAATAAACTGGTCGTCCCATGTTTCAGACTTAGTAAAACCAGTAATAGTTTCTTAGGTAACAGTGTTAGGTTTTACAATAAAGTCCCAAAACATGTTACCGATTTGCCGGACTGCAAATTTAAGCGCCACGTCGAGCGGGTGTTAGTGTCAAAAGGATATTATAGAGTGGATCAGTATGTGAACGATAGTGATGTCTGGAATTGACTTCTCTCTGTGCATCCACTATAAGCTATATGATGTATTTGTAATGTATATGTATGATGTAAATGTAAATGTATGTAAAAAAAATGTACCCGATCGAGTTTCTTGCCGGTTCTTCTCGATGGCTGAGTTGTTTCCGAACCAGTGGTAGTTTTTGATGTTCATAAGTGCCTTATTAGGGCCTAAACTGAATAAAGAATTTTTGATTTTGATTTTGATTTCAAGCACGTTTCCAAATTTTTTATCAATATTTAACAAATAAGAGGGCACTGAAATGTGAGCCACATATTTTGTTATATACAAAAGAATGGAACCCTTATATCTAAGTCTATTGTGAATAAAATCTATTATATGTCACATATTTGGTAATATCTAAATTGTGATGTGATAATTTTGATTTTGATAATGTCTTACTATCTATTTATCATCATCTAGAATCAGCCACAAATTATATAGACCTATAGGGATATCTCAAGGAAAGGCGTCGCAGAGCGCCCTTCGATGAGTGTAAAAAGGATTTATACATGATATATATGATGCAATAACCCTTACCACGTGTCTTCATTATGTTATTTATTTTAACTTTACGAGTATACTTCTAAAATATCGGCGAAAATTAAGAGAGTTATAGTCCGTTGATAGTCATTCTTGGTTTTCATAGTTGACAATCATCAAAAATTAATTTCTAAAAAGCAGGAACGTTACATATCGATTCTTATTATACGTATGGAATAGATTACTTGTCTTATAAACAACTGTTTCTTTAGCTCTCCTCAAAATTTTTACCCAACCCGGAACCAATTAGTAATTTTATCATTATTGCGAAATACTGAAGTCGCGGTGTAGTATGAAAAAATTATGAAATTTCTGTTAATATCTCTAGAATAAGCTGAATCAGATTGATGATATAATGTAAGCTAAAATTCATTCTTCCTGGACGTTTCAACTCGTATAAAATACTTAAATTATTTTATTTAAAAGGTTTTATCAAAAGTAGGGGTTAGCGAGTTATTCTACTTCTCCCCACGGGCAGCTAAGTCTTAGGGGAGTCACTGATCTATACAACTACAGCGTAGTATTAAACTAGAATTGACATTTCAAACGACCCGTTACAGGAGACTGTAATTTACAAATCAATGCATGTATGTCAAATTGAACGAATGACAAATTAAAACTTTATTGTATTCTTAGTTTTTGCACTATCAAGTTTAATGTATTTACTATAGAATTACAGCGAAGTAATAAACAAGAGTTGTCATTTCAAGCAACCCACTAGAGGAGAGTGGAGAATGAAGGAATGAATTGATAAAAGTACGAGTGTATGTACAAATTTATTATGATTATCAAACTGAACGAACGAACGAATAATAAATGAAAACTTTTTAGTGTGTGTGACTTTATAATGTCGCAAGATATTTTGAATAAAAAATATTGTAAGTAATGTTTACATAAAAATAAGCTAACTGTAAAGTGTAATCATATAATATATGGTTTTTTTTTCTGTTTTTGAAAAACGATCTACAGAACATACAGAGGTTTGAAGGTAAAAGGAATACGATGTCTATTCCAGTAGTGAGTAATTGGATGTGAGCTCTCCCTCACGTACGACCCTCTTCCCTTATCTTAGCGTTACCGCTTTGTAACACTCGGCTCCAGGTTTTACAATACCTTATCTATACTTATTCAACGTTAAATAGCTTTGTTCGCGACTTTGCTTTTATAAATTCTTAAAAGTTTGAAAAATAAGTATACGGTTACGTGCAACAGTCATTTATTAAGTCACTAGCTGTGCCCGCGACTTCCTTCGCGTCGAACCAAAAGTACAAAACAGTGAATGATAAAGTCAACTGAATGTATTTAATTCCAACTTATTACCTACTTTTCTTTCGTACTTAGGTCGAATTATCATTAAAATTATAATAACTTTTAATAAACCGAACCGATCTTAATGTAACAATAACTAATGTTCCTCGAGAATATGCACTATGATTTTCTTGGCGGGGTTTAATCGTGAATGCAGCACTTTTATAGTGCGTTCATACAAACAGACAGACAGAAATACATTTCTAAAAATGATTGAAATATATTTTATTACTTATTCAAAGACTTACATCCTTTTTTTAACAAAAATCTAAAGAGTACAGACGTTACATTTACATTCTTATCTTCTGTTGTATATAAATTTCTTCTGTACGTGTGTATGTCACTGAACTCCTCCTAAACGGCTGGACCGATTTTAATAAAATTTTGTGCGCGTGTTCCAGTGGATCCAAGAATGGATTAAATTCTCAATTGCACCCGTTCGGTGACGCCGTGGTTGAATTTTAGTTTTTTTTTTGTCTACCAGCCCCCGCTAGTTGCATATATAGAGCAGATAATTGTATTTTATTTTATATAAAATGCATTAGAAGTACATTAAATTAATTAAAATATGCACTACTCACACTACTACTCGAATTTTACACAATATATATATACACACATGTAAATAAAAAAGACATTTTGACAACCGTCAATAATTACGAACTTCAAAAAAGATTGTGAACTGTGAAGGAGGTTGTTATGCTCGACTGTATGTATTTTTAACTCTTACGTTCCAGTTATCATTTTTGTAATGTTTATTATTTTTATGGTGAACTCACTTCAAATGATGATTTAATAAAAAATGAGCCAAATAATACTTTGTATAATCAAAATAAGAATTTTGTTCATAAAAGTAATCCATGACTTAGACCTCCGCGGTTACATTAATGCAGTTCAACCTGATGTAGCAACAAAAATTAATTTATTTTCAAAAGCTAATGTTAGTATTAAAAATAATCTTTGTTTTGGATTCATCATTTGAATGTATGGTTGCGATAAATATCTTTATTTTCGTTAAGTTATGTTTGGTTTAATTTTGAGCTTTACCACGTGGTTTTTGTTTACAATTTATAATTCATTTTCATTTTCATTTACAAAAAAAAATTGTTTTAATGGTTATATAATAAAGATCATCGCAAATGGCAAATAACTGAATAGTCATGATGAAAACCTTTGATTATAGAAGTATATTCTTTGACAAACAAACTCTAATAAGTTTAAATTTTAAAAAATCAATTAACTATGGTCGAATGTCGACCACTGGGCGCCCTTTAGTTTTAAAGAATTTCTTTTATGAAGATTTACATGTATAGCAATGTGTATTATTTTTACACAAAACTGATGTATTCTAACGTAGTTTCAGAAACGATTTTTTCCGATATTAATAAGAAATTCTGGCTAAACTCTATGAGATACATTAAAATACTGTACGACAGAGATGTACATCTCAAAAAGGCCCATGAAAATCCTTAATAACATATGTATAATTCCTTATAATACCCCACAGAAATTCTTTGTGTTGAAATATCTACAATACCAATCTTCATGGCAAGCAAATGTATACCAAAATATATTATATATTGGAATTAAAATTCAAAGTCATTATTTAAGGCGAAACTGTGAATTTTATATTTATCTTTCAATATTTCATTACATTTATATAATCAACTAGCCTCTCCCCTCTATTTCGTTTGTTGTTCAGTAAATTAAACGATGATATCTTTCACCATATAGATAATTCCATTGCGTACGGTTGTTTGTCTAAACTTGATTAATTTTAGCTTACATATTTGTGTGAACGTATATGCGCATATAATTTACAGTACCTGGGCGACCGAGCCTAACTCGGTTCTTTAAAATATTTTTAATTTAAAATAAACTGTTAGGTTCGCCGTATAAAATTTACAATTTTTTACCAAAAAAAATATTTAAAAAAAATATATCTCTTCTGCAGTCACTAGGATTCGAACTGGGGGTTAGACAGATTTTCGAAACAGCCGATTTCCATCTGAGCTATTTTTGTTTTGTCAGCGGCGGCGAAATTTACCTTTATATTCTAGCTATATTTTTCATTGCCTGAAAACTCAGTTAAAAAACTTTTCTATAAATAAAATCTAGCTAGATCGATTTACCGTCCCCGAAACTACCTACATAGTAAGTTTCACGGAAATATTTAACGCCGTTTCCGAGATTCTGAATATATACAAATATAAAAATACACAAGAATTGCTCGTTTAAAGGTATTAGATAGATTTCCCTGATATTTGACACTTCCTATCTAGTCATATACTCCGAGTACTTATACTCTGTTAAAACGAAATTATTTAAAAATAGAGTAAAATTACAAGAATAATTTAAATTCCAAGTGAAGCAATACAATAACTCTCACCAAATAGTCTCGCGGCCGCGGCCGTCGGGAACACTTACCTGTGGAAAGAAAATTTATCATTAAACCAAAAGAATTATTTGCTTTTTTTTAAGTAATTACTCTGCACTTAATATAGCTGTTTATCTGTGGAAACTTTCAACGTTACATCTAGTTGGTGACACCTTTATTCTTGTGTGTATTGATATCAATTTAATGAGGGTTGACTTTTTTAGCGGGTTGACTTTATCTTAATTTGTCATGTAGTAAATTTTACTGTTTTTTTCGTTATTGTGCACTATTGACATGGATGGGGCATAATATCAGGAAGTATGGATTCCGATTTGTCACCGTCACGGCTTGCCCGCTCGCGTAGCATCAATCTGATGATGTTTCGTGACAGAGCAAGACACGTGTAATCAATTGTGGTTATTACACTTTAGTCTGCAACATTTTTTAATTAATTATAATATATTTTTTATATTTATAGCTACATACCAACAGTATCAACCATCAACCAAGGAACGCGTTTTCAATTCCTTTTTTTATTATTTTAGTTACTAATATTTCGCTCTCTCTCTCCACTATTGGTTTCAAATGTAATTTTTTCATGTACTCTTGGACTTATAAACTCTAAAGTTTTTTGTTACAATAAGACATGATAGCTGCCTATCTGTTCCAGGCGGAAGTGCAAAGTAACCTCGACTACAATATTTAATTCCTTTGTGTTACATATTATTAGATTTTACTATAGGAGTTAAGTAGTATTTTTACAATGTAACAAGGCGTATTTAATTCATTGAAAAGTATTAAGTAATTATAACAAAATGAAAATTAGAAAAACATATCACGATCAATTAAAGAAATCAACTAAGACACGTGGTTCTGATGACATTATAAAATCATCTTGCAAGAGTATAATCACGGGTAAAACCTTATATATAATAGAAACAGTACCTAAACGAACGAAGAGTGCCTTCAGCACATACGCCTGCATATATCAGGCTAACGCTGAGCTCACTTCCCCTTCCTCTACTATGTAGGTATCTTTGAATTATTTGTACTAGCTTATGTAAGACAATTCGACATAAAATTCTAGTTAAAGTCGCTCAGATGGATTGACGCTGAAAGAATGTTAAGCAAATTAAAGTTATTGTTTATAAAGTTATTGGTTATACTTAAAGAAACATTCAGAATTCAAATATAGGCTTCATAAGATATAGAATTTAACTGAGACTTCAACTTTATATTATACTAGCCTCAGCCCGTGACTTCGTTCGCGTGGAATAGATACGCTATCAAGAACACGCAGCAGTTCTCAAAAGGAAAGAACATCCCGAATTTGAAACGTTTTTCATCTGTGCTCCGCTCCTATTGACCTTAGCGTGATGATATATAGCCTATAACTATTCTCGATGAATGAGCTATATAGCATTGAAAGAAATATTCAAATCGGACCAGTAGTTCCTGAGATTACCCCCTACAACGTCACAACATCACAAAGTCACAAACTCACAAACTTTAACCTCTTTATAATATTAGTATAGAATAGCTGACCCAGTCACAAGCTACTCTAGTTCAGTTATTAGATGTTGAATTAAAATTATGATAAAGTAACATATTTGCGTGGCGCCATCTGTGAGATATCCATAACAGTCGATCTTATTTGTTGCAGTCCAGAAACTAATTTAAAGCGCCATCTGTTAAAGACTGATGAAGCTTACAATTAATAACAATAATCAACATTTACAATCGTTTAATTTATAGTTGCAAAATATTGAGGCCATTAATCGAAATTAAATATAAATTATCCTATATCTCAATTTGGACTAAATTATACATAAATGGCAACGTTTCATAAAGATCGATTTAGTAGTTTCATAGCTCATCGGGAACAAATATCACGACACTGGATTTTTCTTTATTTAGACAAAATATAAAATTTCGTATATAAACCATTCTTATTCATGTTAATGATCAAAATCAAAATCTGCATATACCTCGTTGCACTAATGAGAATATAATCCAGTCAAATTAAAAAACTGTCATATCTACCCGGAGCTTTATATTCATGTGAATCTCTGGTAAACCGGATTATTATAATTGGATGTCAACCATAACACGACGTTTTCCTGTCTCATGTCAAATTATATCACCGCATTTTTTTTCTAAAATTAGGTAAGGATGACGGTGTATCTAAATTTTTAATAATTAGAAATTTATAGTCTATATTTTTGATTTTTAAGAAATGTCTATTGTTCATAAGGTGCACAAAAAAATCCAGGACTAGGCAATTACATTAATAGTATTTAAAAAACGAATTACGAAATTCTAAAATGAAACTCTTTAGCTCTAAAACGAAATGAATGTAACTTGTTTTTTACTTTTGTATTATTATTTACTGCGGTTTTAAGTGTAGTTTAACACTTATATATAACAGGGCATTATTCGCTTTCAAACTACTTTTGTTTCATGTAACTCTACTAGTCGTATTTATAGCTGATTTGCAAAATTACAACGCGACGTTAATCTCAGTAACGAATTTCGTAATTGTCCTTTGCCTCTCGCTGTAAACAACGATACATCGATGCTCTACCCCTCGTGATCAAAACAGATGAGCATGTGGCCTCCCATAAGATTTGGGTATCCCTAGACATAGGCGTGAATCAAAATACAATGAATCCTACAAAAACATTTTATTCAGAAAATTATGTATTCCTGATGGATCCCACATAATTTAAGGGGCTTAAAAAGCAGACAAGTGTGAAAAGAGAGATTTTTTTTTCGAAATGACTACGCTATTGACCCAGCAAGGTCTTAACAGCTTCACTGGACTACGAGAAGAGAGAGAAGTGTTGGAACATGTATTTACGCTACTCGCGCAATACAGTGACACAAAATCTTACATCACTGCGGCAACATTACACATATCACCTCCACACATGTGCAAGCATACACGCTTACACATGAAAGTGGAAGGGTCTTATTTCTTTCCTTTATCAAACTGAAATAGTTTAGAAAATTATCCGATACGAGATATACAAGAGTTGTTGAGGTATGTATGCTTCATACAGATATGTTTCAACAACTCATATATGAATGAATAGTTAGTTTAGCTTAGGTTAGCTCAGATAGGTCGCGAATTGCATGTATCAGGCATCATCCCAAGCCGAGGTGTACCGTACACCCTTGAGCCAGTTGTCAAATAAAATCGGCTGAGTGCCTTAAACGCTCGCCTTAGTAGTTCAGTGAAGCTGTTAAGACCTTGCTATATCAATAGCGTAGTCAGTTAGAGAAAAAAAAACAATAATAAAATACATGGAACTAACAACATTCTCAGGCTTTGAACTTATTATTACTTCTCAGGATAAAAAAAAAAACAATGTATGACTGTGAAATACAACAGTAACAGAAATAAAAGATTTATTTAATTCATTCGTGACTTTATGATCATGTTCCAGGGCCAGTCTCGGAGACATCTCATTTGCCTTAAGGTTGTATTAAAGCTGCGAATTACTTTTTCACAATTGGACATCTTTCGTCGCAGCCCGAGCTTGAGCGCGCAGTTCTCTAATGAATCCGGATAAAAACAAAGCTCTAGAGAGTTTCTGCTCTCTTTATGTGAATTAATTTCAGATTATCTTAAATTTTCTAGTATCCTTTAGCATCATTAATCTGTCTATGTTCTCGTTAGACGAAAAATGTCTTAGTTAAAATATTAATTACATACATTTTACGATATGCGGATTGATAGAACGGGATAATCGTAACAAAGTATTAAAAATATCACATACTGACGACAACGCTGAATTTGCAAATTTGTCGCCAAGCACCAATGATGTGTTCTGGCAGCTGTACTTGAAAGCCAGTCCATCAATAGGTTTATTCCGTTTACCATCTTAAATCTTACATCATCATTACCATTAGTTGGCAAGCGTTAAAACCTATTAAGTAGAAAAAACCTCACGGCATCAGCTAGTATATGCAGAATTAAAGCTGGGTGATATCTAACCAACAGAATAGCTATCACCAAGCATGTGATACTAATTTTATTACAGGGTCATTTCTTTGGTTTTTGTATACTTAGCTACAAAGAGGCGTGCAGGCCGGCATAGCAGCGGCGAATATAGAAAGAAAGGAAAGTTTTTTATTGTTGGAATACATCATTCCCACAAGATAAATAAAGAAAACATACATATAGTTAATGAGGCATGTCTAACAACAACACTCTCAGTCAACTACATGCTGCAGTACAACTGAGTGGTACTACAATGCTAATTATCAATGGTGGAATATAGCAATGTACGGACGTGTAGTGGATCGCTTAGCAAAAGTATTATAGAACTCATTAAATATATAACGATACAATAAAGTGACACAAGTGAGCAACAAATGAAAACACATATATACTACAAAGGCAGAGTGAAAAATATAATGAAGACTTACAATATCACTCGATAATACGTAGCTAACCAAAAACACAGAGATGCAATAAATGAACGAATAAAAAATTCAAAAATAGTGGTTTTATCATCTTTTTTACCTCTACAGCAAAAATACATCAAAGAATATTATTTGTGTAATGTGAGAAAATTTGTAAGGTCGTATGTTCGCGCCACTCCCTTCCCGTCCTGTGGAAGCTCGCGCCGCGCCGCCGGGACATCGTGTCAGTTGCCGCTCTAATTGGCTTTTTCTCACAAGCCTCGCTTATAACTTAAATGTCAAGAATGACTTTACAAGTTTATGTTGCTCCTTTTAACTGTTTTAACATAAGACAAAATGTTTCTCATTTAGTTCTTATTTCTTTAGATGGTAGAGCCACGCTGAAGCTAGTATTGATTTCAGCGTGGCTCGTCCGGGGTAGCACCACCCTCTCACAGCAAACCGACGTGAAGTAACAGTGCTTGCATTGTTGCGTCTCGTTCGGTCAGTGAGAGTGCCAGAGACCCATCTCCCCTCCTCTCTCCTCTCCCTTTGCCTCTCTGCTCTCCTCCCCCCTCTTCTCTAACCCCTCTCCTTTTCTCTCCACTCCCTCAAACACAGGCTGGCAACGCACTGTTAGGATGGCTTGCTGTGGATCTTTTTAAAAAAAAAGGCAAAGTTCACTGACGCACACTTTTATTGTCTGGATAATACAAGGTATGGTGTCTCGACGCGAGACTTTACAATATGACCGATTCCGAACGACTGAGTAAATATAACTAACTTAAAATGTCACTTACAATGCCTTATATATTATTTTGAATATAGCTTGCTGAGCATTTATCAATATTAGTATAATATCATAACAGCACGTGCGAGTCCTCTAGGGTTGCTATTGTGTATGGACTGCGGTAGTCGCTTAACATCAGGTGACCCGCCTGCTCGTTTGACTCCTATATGATAAAAAAAAAACTAAAACTTATTGGTATGAAATTTAAAAAATAATAAGGCATGTTTCAATTCTCGCATCGCATCTTTAATACGAAGAAAGTTATATATATTATGTACGCATTTTCATGGGAGATAAACAGTAGTGATAAAATTTATGAGAGGCAACCTTAAATCCATAAAAAACTTGTAAAATAATTGATTGATCCATGTGTAACTTGCGTAAATTTATTATTAAATGTTATTGAGGACGCGTTACTTCCGCCTGGAATTAATTGGTCGTTGCCACGTCTCACTTCAACAAAAAACTTTTCATATTTCATAAAATCATTGCAATAAGTCGTAGCAATGGTCAACTAATTCCAGGGGAAGTGCAAAGTTATGTCCAACATAACATTTAAATGTTATAGGAATTATGTAGTAACTAGCGGTGTCCGCGACTCCGTCCGCGTCTTACCAAACACGTGACTAATAGAATCATCCGACTTTATTAAGTCTATTTACTTTTCTCTACCTTTATCTATTTTTCTCTCGTACTCAAGTAGCATCGTTATTGAAAACTACAATATCCTTTGATATAGGGAACGATTTTAATGAAGCCAAGACTAAATCTATGTGTACATATCCTCATGCTTTATGATTTTCTTGGTGAGGTTTTATCATGAACGGCAGTACTTTAGCAGTAACAAGAGTTCAAACAAACAGACAGATCGACAAACGTATCTAAAAATAATTGAAATGTATTTTATTTCTAATTCCAAGACACTTGCAATAGTTTTTCCACAAAAAACTGTAGAGTGATTAGGTTTACATTCTTAATATATCTATTATCTATACTATAGACAAGACCACAAGAAAAGCAAACTTATCTAAATATACAAAATAGTTCCCATAACATTACAACACTAATTTCACGATTGGTGTTTATAATTTTATTTAAAAATGTTCAACAAAACAATTACTGGGAAATGTATTTTAAAGTAAAGCTGTGTAGCTATATAAAATCAGAGAGAAAAATAAAAAGAGCGGTATAGGTAAAGTGCAGCGCCTTATGAATATACAGGGAGGGGAGAAATCTGAACAATTAATTGCTCACTTTAACTTGATAGACGGGTTGGACACAGTTCAAACTTTCACTAGTACGTTAACTACGGATTAAAACTTTGCAAAATACTTTCGTAAAAATTCTAAAGTCTATTATTAGTCCAGCATTATTAATTAAAGTTATTTAATTGATGATCAGACATTCTTTTTAAAACTTCTTATGTAATTAAGTCACTATATCCATAGTCTTTATTTAATTAAAAAAGAAAATGATTATGTCCCAGATGTATATTCTGGAATAATCAATTCTTTATTAAAAACAAAAAAATGAAACATAGAAACTATCTAAAGAGATTTTAAAAAAGTAGAGGCAGTCGCAAAGACTGTCGTCAGAAGTGAAAACTTATAACAATGGAATTTAACTGTGTGTGTGTGTGTGTGAAATTTCTGTTTTTTGAGTTTTTAAATTAATTGTAATCTGAATTACTTAAATTTCGTATTTTTTTAATTGAAATTATTACTCTCTCTTTCACATCTATTGCCATTCCGAATAATGATTACATGCTTTTTATACAATTTGAAGAAAGCTCATCAACGTGGTTTTTCAGTAACTTTTCCCTTGGTATCATTTCTACAGGTTATGGGCCCAGTGCGCCCAGTAGAAATAACGATAAATACGATATTATTCAAAGTTTTCAATTATATTTATCGCCCCGAGAATGGCTACGTCAAATCTTCAAATTGAAAAATTAGCCGGTCGAGATAATTATACAACATGGAAATTTGCAATTAAATCGTATTTAGAACACGAAGAGTTATGGGAATGTATCGATCCGGGTGTTGTAGTTGATCCTAAAAAAGACATAAAAGCTAAGTCCAAACTCATTTTGTTAGTGGACCCTATTAACTACATACATATTGAAAATGCAACGTCATCCAAACAAGTATGGCAAAATCTTCAAAAGGCTTTCGAGGACTCCGGGCTGTCTAGAAAAGTGGGCTTATTACGTGACCTTATAAACACTACGTTGGAGGGCTGTCTCAGTGTTGAAGATTATGTAAATAAAATTATGAGTACTGCTTATAAACTCCGAAATATCGGCTTGGAGTTGGAGATGAATGGAGAGGCATACTAATGCTGGCTGGCCTGCCAGAACAATATAAACCAATGATAATGGGCTTAGAAAGCTCAGGGATAAAAATCTCCTCAATCAATCATCAAGACTAAGTTGTTACAAAAAGTAAAAATTACCGAATAGTTTGTATTTCTAACTAAACACAAAAAATAACTATAATAACATGAAGCAAAAAGGAAAACGCCCTCGCTGTTATAACTGCAATAGATATGGACATTTTAAAAATAAATGTACGGTGAAGAAAGCTCATCAAAGTGGTTTTTCAGTAACTTTTTCCGTGGTATCATTTCTACACAATTTATTAATTCAGCAATCATCTGATGGACAGCACAATCTTAATATAAAATATTAATATTAAATTTATACACGCTCTTATACTATGCGTCATAACTTTCATGCAAACCGCGCAAGCGCAATATGGTCGGTCACGCTTACAAATATGTCACGACGCAAAATTATAAATTTATCTCCAGCCAAAAAAAATCCTTTTAACGCACCTAAAGAATTTTTCGCTTCAAAAACTTGTAAATTAAAAACTGGGACTAGGAATAATGTCCCGTGTCATTACGTCAAATAGGCAAGCGTTTTATAAAATGTTCTCTTAGTTCTATGTTGATAAAGTTTAATAAAATTTGTGTTGATTATATTAATTTCTTGGTTTGTATGATCAGAATACTGAAAATATTATTATTATATAGTATCAAATACTTTAACTATTCATTCTGTTTAGTAAATCTATAAAATATATGTGAAAAGTTTTAAAAGCAGAGTATGTACATTTCAGAAATATTGTGTATGTGAAGGAATGACATTTCATTTCCTT
Organism: Antheraea mylitta; assembly: GCA_014332785.1. NCBI lineage: Eukaryota > Metazoa > Arthropoda > Insecta > Lepidoptera > Saturniidae > Antheraea > Antheraea mylitta. Next base: position 1,206,951 of record JACEII010000098.1, read on the forward strand.
AGTTACATGTTGGAAATCTAAATGGACTGCTTTTCAAATGCAGCTTCTGGGAAATGTTCATTCAGTCGGATATTAGAAAATATTCTACTGCCATGCCATAACAGCCTTCGCTGCAGGTTTTTTTTTACTGAAAATTTATTCTAATACCCAAATGTACTCTTTCGACGCAATATCAAACATGCTACCACTGATTTTATAGCAAGGTCGTTGTAAAGAAAGTGCACATTTTGATATGAAACTTCTAACGGTTATTAGAAAATACGTAATATGTCGGCCGGTAATCCATTAACATTCTAAAGTCACTGTGACTATTTATCCGGGCAGAGCTTCGCCTTACCATAACTTTCGCATAGGAATGCGTGTAGATCGACGGTATCTTGCCTTTTATATGCCGAACTGTGGAAGTCAAAGCAATTACTATTTACTCACATTTCCTCAATATAATTAGTAACACAAAAATAATATTGAGTAGCAAATTATTGTTATTTACGTGATACGTCAATCTATATAATCGTTCTTATTTATGTATATAAATTATGTATCTTTAATATGGTGGATCTAGTAATGTTCCGGTGGCATTGTAGTCTCGCCTCCAGTGTTGCCGTTTAAGAAATAAAAAAGTGTCCAGACGTCAATTAAAAAGTTGCTAGGTTTTGAAAAATACATAATTAAAAAATTCGTCAGAAGTCTCTAAATATTTCATAATATTCCATGGTAAAAAATATGGTGGAAATACTATATTGTAAATACTTTACTGTGAACTTTTGTTCAGCCTTTTGGCTTTAGTTGGATTTGTTATAACAAATTTTGTCACGGTTTAACTCTTCTTGCTGTTTTCATTCTGGTCGACCCCGAGATCAAACGTCATTCTGGTAGAGAAATTCCAAAAACAACACCAGCTATTCATGTTGTTACCAGTAATTACAATTAAATAAGTACCAAAATTCTTAAATATTTTCAATATTCAATTAGTCACTAGAAGTCTCTAATTTTTTTAAGTCGCTAGATCGAAAAAAAAAGTCGTTAAACAAGCCCAAAAGCCGCTAGATCTAGCGACAAAGTCGCTAAAACGGCAACAGTGCTCGCCTCTCGGGTGTGTCGTAGCGGTACCAGACGTAGTCATCAACATGGTGTTATGCAATTTGATATTAATTTTACAAGTCATTATACTCAGTTTTATCTTTAACGCCATCTATTTGCTGACGCATCGTATTACATTATGTCATCTACATATAATAAGAATATAAATCTAACGTGTCTGTACTTTTTAGATTTTGTAAAAAAAATGTTGCAGGTATACTTAACTATTATACGTTTTATTATACGTAACTTTAAAATTCAATTACACCGACATTTAATTGAGAAACAGGAGGCAGAGTGCTCATAATTGTGCAATGTTTATTACTATCTTTGTTATTGTTATATATTTGTATGTATGTATGTTTATATGTGTATGTATATTTATACTATATATATATATTTATTTATTTTATTATTTAGGTGCATATATGTATATATTTATGTATATATATTTCTTTATCAATTTTCTTTTGCTTTTTATTGGCACTACCTACAAAAGTCTTTGACATCAATACCGCTGGTTAGCTGGAAGAGAATGCCTCATGGCATTAAGCTCGCCAATGTACAACCAAATGTGTGCAATAAAGAATTCATTCATTCATTCATTCATTCATTCAGGTATCTAGGAATAAATAATAAAATATATTTCAATTATTTTAAGGTATGTCTGTCTGTCCTGTTTGTTAGAACACACTTCAGTAGTAAAGTACTGCGTTCATGATAAAACTTCTTAAGTAACATTTAGTTTTTGTGTCATTAAAATCGGTTCGGTTTATCAAAAGTTATTGAAATTTCAATAACGTAAGTACGAGAGAAAAGTAGATGAGTAAATGGATTTACTCGTAATACATACAGATAAATGTTAGACTATTTTCTGTATAAGTTTTCAATAGATAATATTCTGAATAAATTTATTTAATGCGACTACTATTGTCTTCCTTTCAAACTTTAAAATATTTCTCAATTGTTATAAAAAAATATCATATAAGAATTTCATGTCTCATACAATTCTAAAATTAATTAGCTAACGTAAATTTAATAAAAAAAAAGTATGTAGCGAGAATATTAATTAAAATCACAATACTTCATACTTTTATAAGTTCCACAACGGATTTTTGTATATAGTTGAGGTACTGTCAGAAGCCACAGTTCATTGTCAGCAGGCAGGCCGCGACCGCCATTTTGCGCACCATTCAATCATTGGACAATTGAAACTGGAACGAACGAATAATGGATTCCGTTTAAAGTTGATTGGCTTACTGAGCCAATAATAATGTAATTTCGTACTACTGTTCTAACAACAGCTATTTGAAACGGAATTGTTCGTTAAACATTTTTTTAAATACTTTAATTTCATTTGAGGACCGGCTAAAGTGGAATTAGTTTTGTTAGTTGACTTATTCCATGAACGTTAATACATTTCTTCAATTATAAATCCTTTATTCTCCCATGAACATGAATAAGTAAAATGATTTAATGGATACAAAAATATTTACACGCTAAACTTAGTAAGGGAGTGAATTAAATGTTACTCGGAACACTTCTAAGGTATTTCGACGGATTTTCTACAAAATTTGTAGAGGATAATCAAGCTAGCATTAATTACTTCCTACTTTTACGACCTGTACAAAAAATGTGTTAATTCGAAAACTGGAAATGTATCTCAAACAATCTAGGCTTCACTACAAATACTACAAAATAACAAAATTTGTTTGCTCACAAAAGTAATCAATGGCTTAAATATCCGCGGTTACAATGATGCAGTTCAACCTGATGTAGCAATTATGTTTAGTACAGTTGGTGGTTAATTTTGAACAAAAATGAATTCTTTTCAAAAATATAGTAGTAAAACATGTTTGTTTTGGATTTATTTTGATTCTATTGTGTAACCATTACTTTTCCAAACGATGATACTGGACATATATTTATTTCATTTAGACCTAGAATTTTTTCATGTTTATGTAATTTTAAAAAAAGGGACAAATAACTGAGTACCCATGATGAAAACCTTTGATTATAAGAACCCTAATAAAGTTCAAACTTTAAAAAATCAATGCACTATGGTCGAATGTCGACCACCGGACGCTCACTAGTACAAACTATTACAGATAAAAAACAATACAATTAGGGCCCTGTCGAAGTCTTCTTAAAACGGATATATGGAAGGGCTCCACAGAACTCATGGTGACCTACAGTTCAGTTCAAATTGTAAAGAATACAAAGCGACGTTGGATGTTATCTAGGATAGAACCATGACCGCGATATTGTGCGATCTCTAAAGAGCGTTATACCTTTAGAAATGCGTATATAGTATTTGAAAAAGGACTTGTTACAATACACGACACTTTTAGTCATCCAATGGTATAACTTATATCTATAATACAATAAACTAAAATATTACTGCGAAGTTTTAGGCGGGATCTTGGAAAGTCATGTAGAAAATTTTATTTATGACCTTCTGTTATGTGGTTCTGTATGTAATATTGTTAGTATTTGGCATAATATATTTTGGTTATTATGCACAAAAATAATACCACAAAGATTGAATTCTGACTTGTCACAAAACTCCCTGGAAAGTTCTAAAGAGACAGCCACCATCTTGTTAATTCATTAAATGATCGCAAGAAACTTGTAATATCATCACTTAGTAGAAGACTTGTTACCAAAAAAGGCTGCATTTTACAACAATTTCAAATTACTTATTGCCACAATTAATAGTTAACAGAACGACTGTCTAAATTAAACTGTTTCGAATGCCAACTAGAGCCAAATCAATTGACGCTGTACATAGGTAAAGGTCCTTCGGGTGTATGTAACCTTGCATTATATTCCAGAGAGAGGTTGCGAGAGTAAATTGGATGCCCGTGTATAACAAGCACTATGCGACTCGGATACGTCGGAGAAGCGATACTGTTGACCTCAAAAGCAGTATAAATGCAAACTGCGACCTCCGTTACCGTCTTCGATAGAGTTCCCACTTTACGCCATTTCGTTTCTGTAGTTACAACTTCGAAATGTCAAATTACGATATCATTATAGAAATAGATAACGCTAATCTGGTGCAATGTACATGGTGTCAGCACCGTAACAGTTTAATCAAGAAATATTCGATCCATCATCTGGTACTTTGACATTTACAGTTTATCAAAGTAACCTTCGTAGATCTCGTAACGTAAACGCTTTTTTTTGCGTTGCGCGTAATTTTAAGCCTGTGATATCGTTAAAGATATTTCTTTAAATAATATTCTGTACCAACTGTCTTGACCCACATTAAGCCTCCAACCTATTTAATAAATTAGATTAAATAAGAGTTAATAATACCTTTCTCAAAACAACTTTGCAAATAGCAATTCCGTAATACAGTATTTTGATATAATTTGTAGTCTCTAAACCTTTTCAAAAAAATCTGAAAATCCCTTTAGAAGAATTTAGCGCACACACAGACAAACGTGGAAAGCTTCTTTATTTTACACTCTTTATTGATATATAATTAACACAATTTTTGGGGTGTAAGGGGTGTCGAGTAACATCTTAAGACTTGGGACACCCAAGCCAACCTCACCTGCACGTGGTGCACCCTGCTAAATAACGGACGAAGCAATGGCGAAAGCGGGGTGGTAGGGTTTTACAGCCCGACTGGGTCACAACCACCATGCATATGGCGAAAAAGCCCGTCATAGTGACTCGCTTCTGCGCGTCGCGTTTCGGGATCAGCCTGTGCATATCCAGTACCGGGTGACTTTCGTCATTATGGCCGGCATGACAGCGGCGACCGACGATGGATAATCTGTCTTTCGGTGGTTGCCGATGTTTTTTGATTGTACTATGCTTAACATCAGGCATAGTGCAGTCACTATGTCGTGCTTCGATAAAACGAAAAAAATCTGTGTTAACTATGTTGAATAGTTTGTAGGTAGCATAACACGCTATGTGTCTCCTTACGCCATTTAGCAGTTTAATATTTTCGGTACATTATTACAAAATTACATTTTGTAAAAGATTATTTTTCACAATATATAATGTATACAAAAATGTTACTTACAGGATTTTAAAACTAGGGAATCCGAATTTCGTGTTTGTAATGTAGGAAACAGTGTAATGGAAGGTCGCTTACCGAGCGTCCGCATCAGCTTAAAGCTTCAGGTCGCGTCGCATCGCTTACAATTTAGATTCAGTGAGAGATTATTTTATTTTTATCCTGCTAGCCGGTCCGAGGGCTTTGTGTGGTAGTGTATTGTGCAGGGAAATATTCAAGAATATTTCCTGAATATTATTTAACGTTTCAGTTACTATGACCTCATGTATATTATACAGAAATGTTATATTGATACATCTCAACGTTTCGTTAACCAGTATGAATAATAGCATATTTATATATTCTCTACGCAATTCATCTTACTATAGGGAAGCCCTAGATTGTATTTTTTTATGATTAAAATTGATAATTTACGCGATCAAAGTCGGGGTAATTGTTAAGACACTCTAGATAGCTCCTGACTCTCATAATTTTATTTTTATGGTTGACATACGAAAAATGAACGCTCCATAAATTGGATCGTAATATATTATTAATACCGACTAGAATCAAATCTAAAGTCCTGAAGACATAGCTCTAAGTTGCCGACCCAAACGATAGTCGGTGAAAAGGGGAAAGCGTAAATTTTCCGGCAGCAATTACTTAGGGACTGAATTTTCCTCATATGTGTCAGTTTTGATTAAGGTTACACTTCTGGTCCTTTTCGCCACTCTGTTCTCGATGTAACAACTTTCCTTTCTATACAAATAAAGGTTTTTTATTATATATATTAGGGCAGCACTTATTTAGGGTATGTTAGAATTTTTCTTCAGGATAATTCTGAATAGGTACCAAATATATATCCTCGAATAACTCTTGAACAAGTCAAGTTAGAAAAAAAAACACAACACATATTTCCTGTAGAGCGTTAAATTTGCTATATTTCCAATGTTATTTCCATTTAAAACTCTGGCTATCTTTGGGCACGAGTTAATTTAAAAATGAAGAGTTGCAACTTGTCATGATTTTTTAAAATATTTTTTGAACCCTTTTAGAACCATTCTGAAAAAAAAATTCAACATACACTAAATAAAAATTTCTCAAATTACATAAAATTAAATTTTGATATAACCCGAGGTTTTTCTTACAGAAAAATCTATATAGAAGAGTGCATTTTCGTTTACGTTATGGGTGATACCAGAATGTCTAATTTTGGAGCGTAATCAGCTATTTTATTACACCTTTGTATGTGTGAAATACATGATTATCAGAGACAAAATACATACAAGAGTTTTCGAGGTATGTATGATTGGTACACATGTACACATTTCAATAACTCGTATAAGTATGAATATGTAACTTAGTTTAGGTTAGCTCGGATAGGTAGTGAGGGCGCCCGTATAAGGTGGCCCGGAAGAAATTCCGCAGCAACGGCGACTCTCCAGCTGGATGTGGTAGAGAGGGTCGTGGTGTTTCTGTTCGAGGGGTCTCCGGAACTTACCCCTCCTTCCATGCCTCCTCCTGAGCGTCCTGCCCAGGTGGCAAAGAAGGCGCCGATTGACCTTCCCTCGATTACGGAGAAGGAGATGGGGAAGGCTAACGAGCACCTTCGCACCACTGGGCGTAGAACCACTGGCCTCGACGGTATCCCTGGCCAGGCCCTGGCTATAGCATTGGGCCATCTTGGCGGTCGGGCAGTTCCCGAAGCCCTGGAAGACGGGGCGGCTTTGCCTGACAGTTCGCGACGTCCGCGTACCGGCCCCTAGTGTTGCTGGACGACACCGGGAAGGCGCTCGAGAGGATCGTTGCCTCTCGGGTCGTCCGGCATCTTGAGAAAGTGGGGCTGAACTTGTCGGGCGCGCAATTCGGCTTTCGGTTAGGGCGTTGCACGTTGGACACCCTGACCCGCCTAAAACTGGTCTGAACGGGGGCGACCTCACAAGGCGAGCGAATATTGGCGGTATACTTGGACAATGCCAACGCCTTCAACAGTCTGCCGCATGGTATCATACGGGAGGCGCTCCGCTTTTTCGGAGTGCCCCCGTACATGCGGCGGCTGTTGGAGAGATACCCTGACGGAAGGGAGGTCGCCTTCGTAGACGCAAGATGGTCCAACGCCCGTGTGGGGTTTCTTCAAGGGTCGGCCTTGGGTCCACTCCTGTGAAACATGGGCTACAACTGGGTGTTCCGCGGCGCGTTCCCATATGGGGCGCGCCTCTTCTGTTACGCGGCCGACACCCTAGTTGTAACCCGGGGGGAGAATGGAGAATGGCCATAAGCCTCGTTGTCAGGCGCATAAGGAGGTTGGACCTCAGGGTGGCCCTCGAGAAGACCAATGTTTTGATGTTCCATGGGCCTCGGCGAGGGCCGCCTCCAGGCGCCCACATCTATATGGAGGGCGTCCGAGTCAGGGTGGGGACCTAGATGAAATACCTGGGCCTCACCCTGGACGGACGCTGGCAGTTCGAAACCCACTTTAAGGGGCTCTGACCGCACATATTTGGAGCGGCAGCGGCGCTCGGACGACTCCTTCCCAACACGAGGGGCCGGGTGCCGCCTGCTGCCGTCTTTACATGGGGGTGGTGCAGTCCATGGCCACCTATGGGGCAACTTTGTGGGTCAACGCTCTCAGCGCCACCACTGCGCAGCATACTGTGGCGTTGAGGGCGATACGAGGGTACCGAACGGTGTCCTCAGCGGCGGCTATGGTGCTGGCCGGCTCCCTTCCCTGGGAGCTAGAGGCAGAGCTGTTTGCCGCCGTATATATACGGCGGTTAAGAAACGGATGGGGGAGCCTCTGGCTCCTGGGTAAACAGAGAAAAGGAGAAAGAAAGAGAGGGAAGATAGTATGGAGAGGTGACATCTCGCAGAAGGAGGCGGCGGAGAGGGTCCATAAGCAAGACCCTCATAGTGGCCGTTTCCGCCAACAAAAGACAGGCAGAAGGAGGCGGCAGTTTGACCGCCTCGTCCCACCGTAATCGGGCTAGGGAAGATGGGTCTGGGGCCCATCTTTCCATTGCACAGGTCCGGCAGACGGAGGAGACGGCCGGTGTGTACACGGCTGTCTCCTAAAAAGACGGGGTCCAGCGGCATCGCTTTTGCTGCTGGGCCAACCGCTGGGTCGGCACGATGAAGTCTATAGAGATCTCGAGCCGCCCCAACCATAGTGGAAGATGTACACTGTAGGGTTTTATTCCGTGCAAGTCGGACATAACCTACTCTCTCCGCCGGGAGGGTGGTGTATCCATAAGGGATTTTCCTGCGTAAAAAAAAAGATAGGTCGCGAATTGCATGTATCACACAACAGCCTAAGCCAAGGTGTGCCGTGTATCCTTGAGGTAGATGCCCAAATAAAATCAGCTGAATGCCTTAAGCGCTGGCTTTAGTGAAGCTGTTAAGACCTTGCTAGGTTACTAGCGTAGTCAGTTCGAAAAAGAAAATCTGAATTGGTGGTAGTTTTGACATCCATAAGTGTCTTCTCAGGACTTAAATTGAATAAAAACCTTTGATTTTGATACCTTAATAGCAGTAATTGAAATGCTTAGCCTAGTGCACAAATATCGTTGTTTTCTCTATAGATAGTGGCGTTGTTATTAGATTATCGGCGAACTTGGTACACGATATAGCCATTAATCCGTTTATCGTGCAGGAATCCCAGCCATAGAGGTATCTAGTACACGGGCTATTCGATCAAATAAAACAAACACTAAAAACAAATGAACCACGCCGGAATCTCAATTACATGAAATCTATTTTAACACTCCATACATCTAAATACACACTCTCCGCAACAACAAACATGTTGCTTGAGGTGTGGAGAGAGAAAGAGGTCCAGTGTCAATGTGCGAGGGAGATAGCCGCAGTACAACAGTTTTACGGCACTCTAGTGCTTCAATTCAGGAATATCGATAATCGGATTAACTTTATTCAAAGTTCTACGTGTAGTTTTTTATTGTAATACTACAATAGTATTGTATTAAATAAGTGTAAATAATACATAATATTATAAAAAAAAGAATCATTTTAATCTTCAAGAAGCTAAAGAAGGGATAGAAGTACAAAACGCCTTGCCATTTATTCTGTACATTAACTAATTAAATATTAACGTGTTATCATTATAATTATTCAACTAAAAATGTTTATGTCTTTAAAATATAACCAAATAACTAATTATCGTTGAACCATAGAAATGTGCAATTGCACAAGCGCTTTGCCATTACTGTATACTTTTGTTTCTTCAAACTGACTACACTATTGACCTAGCAAGTTCTTAACAGCTTCACCGGGCTACTTACTATAGGCATTTCCTTTAATGTCATCATTTATTATATTTTTACTTGCAGTCATCGGGGATTTTGTATGCATTTTATACTTTTATACTTTATCTTCGTGTAAGACCCGTGACCCGTAGACCCGTCTATATAACGTATACCGATAAAATTTTAGGTGCCAAAATATTTTTTTTTATTAAAGTATATTTATAATCTAAAAAAAGTCCTTATAAAATATACTCAACATTTTATTTTGATACATACTCTATATTGCTGCATAGAGTATATACCATCACAATCTTTCTTTTCTATAGTATTAGTACTAGCTTGTCCTCGCAGCTTTGCTTGCAATAATGTTGAACAAAAACAGTTTTTCTAGATGACCGTATGTATCCGTATATACTGCCTTCACAACGTGCATACAAAATGTAATAATGATCGGTTCAATAGTTAAAGTGTCAAGAGTTAATAAATAAACTAAACACAAATAACTAAAGGCTTCATATTATTATGGAATGAATTCAACTAGATAATAGAATTAGAAACTACATTTTGAAAAGTGTAACTCGAAAATTACGCTAAGTAAAAAGGATGTAACATTGCCAGAAGGCGATGTGGAACGTGTCGCCATGTGTCTATCTATTGTCAAAAGGGTAAAAGGTATAGACGACCGATGTGCAATATAATTGAGGTGTAGATCACAGATAAAATGTTCCTAGCAATGCGTATACCCGTATTAGTATTGATAAAATGATTCGACACCAATAATCCGGGATATCGACATGTAGTGACACTATTAGAGCTCACGCGGTGCGGTGCGGCGAGGGGCGGCGGGGGGCGGTGGGTGGGCAGCGATGTAGCGGCTGCAATAAGAGAATTTATCAATAGACTTCGAAAATAAACTTTCCATTTACCGAGATATATTGTGAGTTAGATTGGACAGTTTTATGGCGACGCACCGTACATAGTGCAAACCCAAATTGTTATTATTGTAAAAATGGTTGCTATGTCGTAACATTTTTGAAATAAAAATTCCTTGAGACGTGTTGAGCCGTATTTTTTTGGCTAAATACAAATTTATAATTTCGCGTCATAACATGCTAGTAGCTAGTAAGCATGACCGGCCGTAATATGTTTGCGCAGCATACGTCAGACTTTTAATAAAAAAAAGTGTGTGTGTACACGCGTCAGAAGTTATACTTCTTTGGCTTAACAAGATAAAAATCTTTTCAAAAAAGTTATCTTTCGCCTTGTTCTAAATTTGTAGAAAAAACTACACTAACAATAAAAAAGGTATTTAATACATTGAAAGTTTTAATACAAAGAAATACAAAGAAACAAAATTATCACTGTAGCTAATTTCATAGTATCGGTTTTTTGTGACGGTTTGCGCGCATATCATAAAAATTTACTATCATTTTTTCCTAACGCGCCAAAAGAAGCATAACTTCAAAATATACTTATAATTATTATTTGGAGTGCCAAAAAATGTGAAAGATAGACTTTAATAATTTAAAATAACAAATGATGATATTTAAATATTTCACACTATAATTAGATAATTTAAGGATTCAAAAGTGAAACACAGTTTGATTTCCATTGTTTTCAGTCTTCACTACTATCGGTAGTTTTTATGATTTAGGGTTACTAATAAAATGCAAACTATTTGTAAGCTTTATTAAGTACATAACTTTATGGAACACTTTCTGTATTTAGTCTATATGTATGTTTTATACTGTCTATCAATGATGGGTAATTGTCTGAAGCGATAGTGACGCGATGGGCGCGCCCTCTACCGTCGGTGTTGCTCGCTATGGGGGTCTAATCGCATTAACCTCCCACGCTGATTCCACTGCACACCTACATCCCCATATATATAAAATTACGTCTGTCGGATCATTCTATTATATTAATGGCCAGTCTTTCTCCACAGTAATACCCTATTATCTAGAATAGACAGCGTTAAAATACATTTATCTGTATATAACTTTATTACCGTGAAAATGGTTTCATTCTCTCATCGGAATTTGGGTATATTCGAGGCTATCTCTTATTTCTATATATTGTAATAACTCTTTTATTATTTTTTCTTTTTGGTTATTCTGTTAGCTTTGCTAGTCTGCCATGACTATATATAATTTAAATATATAAAAATCCAATGTCCTGATGTTTGTCCACTATGAATTCCGAAACTAGTCAACCAACCTTCATGACAATTAGCATTTACGTATAATTTGGACCAACGAACAATGGCCTCAATATTTTTGAATTACAAATTAATTTATCGTTAATGTTGATTATCGTTATTAATTGTAAGTTTCATCAGTCCGGAACAGAGGGCGTTTTAAACTATTTTATTGATATAAAACAGTAGGATCCACTGTTATAGACATCTCATTGAGGGCTCCGGTGAAGCTGTAAAGGCCTTGCGATGCGAATAAGCTAGGCATCTGAAATTTATTATTTTGACTAATATCCAAAATATGTATCGTAGTTGCTTTATAATCCTAGAAGATAGAAATATTCTGAAGCTATTGTAAATTGACACAGTTGCTTAAGTTTTGATTATGCACAATATTATGGTATAAAAGTTTGATAAATAAATATTTTGCTTTTTTTATATTTACCATAGGAGTCAAATTAACTGCTGGGTCATCTGATGTTAAGTGGTCACCACCGTCCATAGACACTTGCAACATAAGGGGAGTCGCAAGTGCGTTCTCAGTCTGTGTTGGGAGGGGGGGAGGATGGGATGAGGAGTGGATGCAAGTGAGGATGATATGTACCAATTATTTACAAAACTACCATACATATGATAGCGCCGGAGACCCATCTCCTTCTCCTCTCCCTTCCCCTCTCCCTTTCTCTCAATTCCATCAAAGACAGGCTGGTAACGCACTAACGACTCCTCTGGGGTTGCTAGTGTCTATAGACGGCGGTGATCGCTTAACAACAGGTGACCCGCATGTTCGTTTGCCTCGTATATGATAAAAAACATAATATATATTTATTTTTGAATTTTATAACTAATTTATAAAGAACCCAATAGGTTACATTTACTAAAATCATATAAGCCACCATTAGGAGCGGAACACTTACTATACAAAATGTAGACTAGACATTACGCCAAGCGGGAATGAAATAATAGAAAAAATACTACAGCTTAAATTGGGATAGAGGAGTATTAAACAACGATCATTCAAAGAGTCTAGTCGCACTGTGAACGCCTGTATCACGGAGGTACCCTGTTGCATGGCTCAGTCATGCGGTGGGATTCCTTCGAAAGAGTCGCACTTCATACAGAATTTGTTAAAGTTTAATAGCATTGAGAAAGAAGTTTATCTAAAGACAGTGAAATCGCAATGCTAAATAAAAATATAACGAAGCTAGATGATACAACTATAAAAAAGAAGAGAAAGATAAACCATAACGTGAAACAATCTATAGCTGAGTCGAAAAAGACGATCCCTCTTTCAAATCCGTTTTTGAGCCAATAATTTATTAAGGGTCAGATTACCGATTTGTGGGATTAACTTGCTATCCCTCGTATTTACTGAGCTTTAGGGTTACTTTTTTTTTCTCGAACTGACTACGCTATTGGCCTTATTTAGGGCCTTCACAGCTTCACCCGACTACTAGGGCGAGCGCTTAAGGCACTCAGACAATAACTTTAGGGTTACTTTGAGATCGGCGGATATTTATGTTACCCATGTTAAGAATACGTTTGTATTGCATACAGTCACGTGGCGGCAGAATATGACTCTGACTAACTGGATTGCTACTAGCATACAGGATACATCAAGTAATACTCGCTATAGTAGCATGTTTGTCCTTGTCACGTGACGGGATTAGCCAGTATATAGCGAGATTGCATATAATAATAAAATAATAGTACTGTTATAAAGGTTCCCATTCGCAGAATGACAAAGGAACCCTATTTCGATGCAAACATCTTGAACTTTCTTCACTTGTGACACGATCGGGAACGTTAGTTCAAATTCAATATCCGCGCGGTTGACACTTGCCTTAATAAGTATTTATTTTATTAATTACCTTATATTTAATTATTGTAATTGTATAATCCTTTCAATAAACCATTTATTTTATAAATATAGTTTTTTAAAAGGCCTTCGGCCAAATCCGTATAACACCGGACGATCGAGCCTAACTCGGTCCTTTAAAAACATTTTTAATTTAAAATAAACTGTTAGGTTTGCTACACAAAATTAGCAATTTTAATCATGAAAAAATATATTAAAAAAATATATCTCTTTTGCTGTCATTCGGATTCGAACTGTGGTTAGACGGATTTTCGAAGCAGCCGATTTTCATCTGAGCTATTTTTGTTTTGACAGCGGCGGCGAAATTACCTTTATATTCTAGCTATATTTTTTAATTGCCTTAAAACTCAGATAAAAAGATTTCTACGAATGAAATCTAGCTAGATCGATTTATCGTTTCTGAAACCACCTACATACTATGTTTCACGGAAATCGCTGACGCAGTTTCCGAGATCCGGAATATATAACAATATAAAAATATACAAGAATTACACGTTTAAAGGTATGTTTAGACGACACCACCACCCCCTTATTTATATCTATCGTATTATTTGTGAGCTGCGGCATTATGTTCGCCGTATTTTGTACTGTGCACTTGGCAGTTAATTAACAAGACGCGAGTTCCTGAAAACTCATACGGATTTCTAAAATATAATATAAACATACATAACTACATAACTATTTATATGTAAAACCATGCATCTCGTCAGTTGTTCAGCTAAGAATAATATATTATTTAGTCTGTTATTTAGAGTCAGTCAGTAGATAGTTACATCAACCCCTAGATACAACTTGATCATCTACGACGTAAACGAGTAAACACTGCGACATCAATTCCTGGAAGTAAAGCCAGTAAGTCTGCGATATCACATGTAAATACTGAGCCATTTGTCTAGAAGGTTCCTCGCCCATGCTATCTGCACTAAAACTATAAATACAATTATTGTCTACTGAACTCCGAAGGTTATTGTCATTCTATTATGGGAAATAAATTTTATCTAAGATCACACTATAATTTGTAATTTTTATTTATTTAGATATATCGATATTTTGATATTATAATTTGGATATCGGCGGTCGATATTTTTTTTATTCATAATCATTTTCTTAGCCTTATTACACCTAGGTATTGAATCGATACATTATGTTTTTCTTTCCTGTCTCCTCAGTCAGATATAATCTCGGAATTCACACTTATTACATATGTCATTTTTACACACTTTATCCATGCTTTTTTCGGTTTCCTCTACTTTTATATCCATTCACCTTCGTACTTAAAACTATTCTAGTTATAAGTCTTTCATCTCTCTTTATGACATGCCTATATCATGCTAATCTCTTATTTCTCAACTTTTCTGTAACTGGTTATGTTTCCAAACTTTACCTGATACATTTTTATTCTATCACTTCTAGTTACACCATACATCTTAACAATCGTAGCTCTGCCGCGTACAGTTTTTTCTCATGCGGTTATTTTGTAACCTAGTACTCAGATGCATGCAGTATAACTGTGTCTTATAATAATTTTATACGCCTTCCCCGTGAGTTTCAAGGGCATTCGTGGATCGCATAACCTGAACATCTTTCTCCATTTCGTGCATCCTGCATTTATTCTATTCCTTCCGTTATTGTCTACGCTGCCATGTTTTGGATCAATGAATATGAAGCAGGCTAGTAGTAATCGTAGTACCTAGTGAACCAGCTGAACATATGAAGTAAATAGTATTTTAAAAATCTCTTGCTGAAAACTATTCATTACCATCAGCCTATAAGGGAGCCACTGCAGGGCCACAGACCTTTTCCTGAAAGAAGGTATGGACACATCATCACACTAGCCCACGGCGTATTGGCAATTTCAAACTCTGAGAAAACCACAATTGTACGTTTTCTCACATATAGTAATACTACCAGAACATTTCTCAGGCTCAGGTTTTCTCACGGGGTTTTCCTTGACTGTCAGACGATACTGTTACCAATTTAAATTAGTAAGTGTACGGGAATTTTGTAAAATTTGTTATTACACACCGGGGTTCGAACCAGCAGACATCGAGATGTTATTCTACTAGTGAAACTAGTAGACTTCAACTATTTAAAAAACTTGGTAACTGATAGACTGAAAAATATTGGTAAACATTATTATCTTATTTAGATAAAACAATAAGGATGAC
Organism: Antheraea mylitta; assembly: GCA_014332785.1. Lineage (NCBI taxonomy): Eukaryota > Metazoa > Arthropoda > Insecta > Lepidoptera > Saturniidae > Antheraea > Antheraea mylitta. Next base: position 1,222,546 of record JACEII010000098.1, read on the forward strand.
GATTATCAATATGCTGGAATAACGTTTGTGCATGTGGCTCTTAGAACTGTACCGTTATATTTTAAAACATATATGGTATAAACTGTACAAATATACTGGATTAAAAACTGTAAATCAATGTTAAGCTTAATTACATTTTTTTAACATAGCCGATATATATCGATATATCGGAATATCGATATTTTTTTCCAATATATCGAGGTTCGATATTGATATTTTCATAAATATCGATATATCGAAAATCCGATATTTTTAAAAATATCAACAGTCCTAGCAGTGATGTAAGGTTTTGGGTCACTGTATCGCGCGAGCAGCGTACTCAAGGGCTCCACGCCGAGGGAACGGACCTAGGCTTGAGTCGCTGCCGAGGGGGGCCTAATCTGGTGTGCGAGAGCGAAATTTACCATTTCAGTCATTCATGATTTTACGTACGTCCAAATAGTAGGCATCTCCAGGCCCCTGTGGAGATCCTCATTCCGAACGTACGGTGGGACACCGGTGGCTTTACGTAAGAATAGGTTTTGAATTACTTGTAATTTATCGAAATTATATTGCGACATGTGTGCAAAAACGGGTGAACTATATGTTAGAATAGGACGAATACACATCTTATATAACGTAAGCTTATGTCTGATGGACATCTTATTCTTGTGACAAATTATCGAATGTAACCGACCCATGACCATAGCGGCCCTGTTTCTGACTATTTCTGTGTGTTGTTTAAACGTGAGGCATTTATCCAACGTGACTCCTAGGTATTTAACCTGATTGGCCCAAGGAATCTGTGTACCGTACAATTTAATAGGCGCGAGTTTGCGTTCATGCTTATTGAATATCGGGTCGAAAAATATCGCGGCGCTTTTATCGGGATTTACTTCTATGCGCCATCGAATAAACCAATCACTGACTAACGGCTTTTTCGATGCGTGTCTTAAGAACTTTCGGATGCCAACCGGAAGCGTAGAGGACTGTAGCGTCAGCATAATAACCTACCTCTAATTCCGGAAGTTGAGGTAGGTCACTGACGAACAGATTAAAGAGTGTGGGTGCCAGAATGGATCCTTGAGGCACACCCGAGCATATCGGGTGGGATCAGGATAATTCTTCTTCCACTCTATAGCGGAAGAACCTATCGGTGAGATAGTCGCGTAATATGTGAACTATCAGAGATAAGAAACTGAATCAATTTATGTATGAGCCCTGAATGCCATACCTTATCGAAAGCCTTTGCGACATCGAAAAAGACTGCTATTGAGAGTTTCGGATCAGGATTAGTCGGAAACGGATTAGGATCCGGATCTGCATTAAATTTTGAGAAAATGTACACCGTGAGTCTGTGCACTTGATTCGTACAAGAGTGTTCGGCTCGAAATCCGAACTGCTCAGGTGGTAACAGATCTAACTCTGATATGGACGTCTGGAGAAGATTCAGAAGGAGCCGTTTGTACAGTTTACCTAATGTATCTAATAAACTAATAGGGCGATAGCTATCGGGAAGCGTAGTTTTTTTGCCGGGCTTGTGAATGCCTATCAGTACGGCTTTCTTCCAGGCGGCTGGAAAATAACCCTGAGACATGGCCGCATTGAAAATGCAGACCAATAGAGCTATGATGCAATCAGGAAGGAGTCTCAGTACTTCGTTCCTGATTCAATCGGGACCTGGGGACCTCCTAAGCTTTAAACGCTTGATGGCATCCGATACTTCATCAAAGGTGACAGGGGTTAGAGTATCCGCCGGGGGGGACGCGAGTGCGTGCTGTACCGAGGACTTCATCGATCCAATATGTATAGAGTCAGTATTGGCTGTGTTTGGTGAACACTGTTTTTCTAAACTCGCTGCGAGAGACTTCGCCTTGTCTAAACTATCGAACGCGGGAGGCAACCCGGCGCCACTGTCGAGAGGGAGCATAGGAGTAGTCACGTCTGACGTTAATGATCGCATGAGCTTCCAGTACGCCAAGTGAGATGGCTGGATACTCTCCAGAAGCCTGTCCCACCTGTCGGCCCGGATCTCCGGGATACGAGATTTAACCTGTTTGCGTAATAACCGTAAGCGATCGCGACTCGCTCGTTCGAGTTTCGCGTAGTCGGCCACCCTTACCGGCGGAGGGGAGGTGTCCGTACTTGAACCTAGCTGTAATATTACCGGGCGATGGTCGGAGTCAAGTTCGTGTATGACTTGAATAAGTTGTAACCGAAGCGTGACATTCTTTTAAATAGCTATGTCTAAGATTGTCGGGCGACAGTTGTCCCGATAATGAGTGGGTTCCATAGGGGCTATGACGTCAAACGCGAAATCGTCACTTAGTTTGTCGAGTATCTTCCCGTTTCGAGAAGTAGTCGGACTGTTCTAAATGACGTTCCCGCTGTTGAGGTCCCCTGCAATAATAACGGAGTCTCCTGACTGGAATATTGCCTCTAAATCGGATTTTAATAGCTCTCTATTCGGCGAAAGATACGCGGATACTATTATAATGGATGGATGACCGGTCATCCCTGATTTGCATACTGACACTTCCATATTGGATAGAACGGGCGAATCTATCGGCACACAATAAAGTGAGCGTTTATAGTAAATTAAGGTGCCACCCCTGCGAGTGACACGATCATTTCTGACTATGTTGTAGTTCGCGATCACGGGATTACGCAATTTTTTGTTTTAATTGCGTTTCCTATATGAGGAAAACGTCTATCTAACTGTTACATAAAAAGGCAGCTAAAAGGGATCTTGCATTGTAAAACGGAAGAGATAGACCGCGCGGTTTTATTTTGTTCATAGTCACGAATTTAATTATTTACGATTTTGAGCCTCACGGACGAGGCGTTGCAGGGTCGTGGCAATGCCTAGATATTTCGCAAACGCGCTGAGCTGGCCTAATCTAATAATAATAATTCTCGGTCTGGAGAATTTCGTAAAAACCTAGTACTTCTTGCATGTCGTGTTCCAGGATAAGCTGGTGAATCCAGTCAAGCCCGGCGAAGCCAAAAAAGAAGGCTGACGCGGCCTGTGCTGGTTTTGCCTGTTGGGGCTGAGCCTGAGGCTTAGGGGCCTGGGGCTGAAGTCGGAGCGCCCAGGGGGCCAGAGGGACCCGCCCGGGTTGTTTTTTTTTATCGAAGCACGACATAGTGATTGCACTATGCCTGATTTTAAACATAGTACAATGCAAAAACATCGGCAACCACCGAGAGACAGATTATCCATGGCCGGTCGCCGCTGTTATGCCGGCCATAATGGCGAAAGTCACCTGGTACTGGATATGCACAGGCTGATCCCGAAACGCGAAGCGCAGAAGCGAGTCACTATGACGGGCTTTTTCGCCGAAAGGGCTTTGTGGTGCAGAGGGCGCCGAAGCGCCTTCCCGGAGAAATTTAGTCAGCTGTCGGAAGTCGTTAGCCGAGGATACCTTAACTTGGATTCCCGTCGGGGTATTAAGGGCGGACGTATAATTAATTTTTTGACTTTTTAAACTATTCAAAATGGACGTCCACTTGGACTTGTCCTGTATAGTAACCGGAGGCGGTGAGCGGGGCTTATGGTGCGATGCCAGAGAGCCTCCGCGTGGCGCACCCCGGGCAACGGCGACCGCTTCTCGGTCGGCGGCTGATCTCTGGTAGGGAGGGGGACGTCTTGTTTTTGCACTCCTCTGAACAGCAGACGAGGCTGATGACGGGGCATGTGCGGGTCCGGCGTGCACTCACACTGCCGTTGGGCGGGTTGGTGCGGCTTTTGCCGTACCTGCCACCGCTAAGCTCGTAACCCCGCTTGGAGTGTCGTGGTCACGTCTCACGGCTTTAAGCGGGACCGAGGGTCTTGGCTTAACCGCCCGGACCGCGAGGAAGAAAACCTCTCTAAAAAATTACCCTAATCCCAAGCGGCGGCACACCGTGAGGGGATGCATGGCGGATAGGGAGATCCATCGCTAGTGCGACCCCCCGTTGGAGAACCGGCCGACTCTCCGACGGGTTACGCTAGGCTTACCCAGGTACAGGGGGCACTGCCTGGGCGGACCGTCTTTCCCCCATACTCGTGGGAACAAAATGTCAAGTTCTAAGTTAATTTATTTTAAACCTAGCTGTAAGAAAGGGAAGGGGGGAAAACTCGATCCGCTGCCAAGGCGGCGGGGGCGGAGGCTGCTGAGGCGGCTGTGGATATGGTGGAGGCCGCTAAGGCCGAAGCTATAGCCGGGGCGAAAGCCGCGAGAGTGGTCCTGGAGCCAGTGCCTAGCACAAGCCGCAAACGCGAGCATGAGCTGGCTCCAAAAGACGCCAATGGCGCGGGATACGTGGCGCCAAGGCGCCACGTACAAAAGATGAGTGGGTCGATGTGGAGGACGATGGGCTCAGACCGGTGGCCGAGCCGTACGACGCTGCAGCCCAAGATCCGCAGCACTTGAAGGTGATCGCTGGCGAGTGTGTCGCGGTGATTTACAATGTGTGCCGGGCGTCAGGTCGGCTCCAAGGGCCGATGATTAGACGCCTGAAGAGATTCGCCAGAACCCTCCAGGACGTGTTGACAGTCGCGCTGTCGCGCACCGTCAATGACGAGACGCTTTGCCTCCGCAAGTTGGTGAGAACCCTTCGTCGGGAAATCACCGACCTTAATGTGGAGGTGAAGCACCTCAAGGAGAAGGCAGTGGCTGCTGTCACTCCACCAAAGCCGCCAACTATGGAGCTCATTACGGGCCAAGTTATTGAGCTCCCACCGGAGGACCAACCGGAGCCTCCTCGTCGGGAAGAGGTCAGCGTCGTCAGTGCGATCCAGGGGCTGGAGCGCTCCTTCCAGCAAACCGCTGAGGGGTTGAGTGCCCGCCTGGTCGTGCTGGAAGACCGGCTGTTTTCAGCTCAGGCTGAGCGTCCCTCTCTGGCAGGGGACCGACCTGAAAATATTGTAGCGAATACAAATAAGGCACAGGAACCAGCGAAAGCTCCCCCTGCGCGACAAGTTCGTCGTCGTGCTGCAGCCGAACAGGCGAAAAAGGTTGCACCACCTTCCCAGGAACCTGTCCTGGGAATGGATTGGGCTCCGCTCCCTGCTCCGGTTGTCCCTGATGCGGCGTGGACCAAAGTGTCCCGCCGCAAAAGGAAGAAGAAGGTGGTGGTGGTGGCAGCTCCTTCTGCCCCAGCGATGCCTAAGGCGACAGTGACGCCGGTTCCTGACAAGAGCCGACCTAAAAAGAAGAAGGCCAAGTTACCCTCGGTCCCAAGCACCGCTGCAGTGGTTCTATCCCAGCAGCCTGCCGCGGAAGCTCAGGGGCTAAACTATGCACAGGTGCTTCTCAAGGCGAAGCAGGCTATTAACCTGCAAAGCCTGGGCATCGAGGGCCTCTCCATTAGGAGGACGGTGACTGGGGCTCGGATTCTTCGAGTCCCCGGCCCGCAACGTGCGGAGGGTGCTGTGCTCCTAGCCCAAAGGCTTCGGGGGCTGTTGCTGGACACGGTGAGCGTGCATACGCCCGTGAAAAGGGCGGACGTCCGCATTGTCGGCCTGGACGACACCGTCACGGTCGAGGAGGTTGTCGCGACGGTGGCACAGAAGTCGGGGTGCGAGCCGGCCTTAATTAAGGTTGGCGAGATACGCACCATTGGCTCTGGCATGGGAAGTGTGCACGTGTCGCTCTCTGTCGCCTCAGCAAAGCTGCTGGTGGAGGACGATCGCCTCCAAGTTGGTTGGTGTGTGGCCCGCGTGCGGCTACTGGAGCAGAAGCCTTTGCGCTGCTTCAAGTGCTTTGCCGTGGGTCATACCCGTACACTGTGTCCGTCGGAGGTAGACCGGAGCAGCCTCTGTTTCCGGTGTGGGCAGTCCGGCCACAAGGTAGCGGCTTGCACAGCTACCAAGCTGCACTGTGCACTTTGTGCCGCCGGTGAAAGGGGTGCCGAGCACTTCATGGGGGGCGCGAGCTGTAAGCCGCCTCCCGTGAAAGGCCTCCTGTTCCCACCAGGGCCACGACCTTCTTAGAGGTCAACGTAGACGCTGGGTGGACGTGGGGAGGTTTACCTCCTACGTTCGTCCTTAAGCCGGGCCAAGGGGAGATCGGCCGGGGGGCTGGTCTCACCATTGCACTGGTTCGGCCGTCTGGGAGACAGACTACGCGTGCCAGGCTGTCTCTCTTTAGCGGGAGGCCCAGGTTCTTTCTTTCTGGGCCGGCCGCCGGGAGACATGCGGAATACTCGTTCATCCCTTGTCCTCCATTACGGCGGTAGCGGGCACCCATGGGGTTTTAGTCCGGGCTTATTGGTCGCCGCTGCGGAGTTCGTAGCGCTGACTTGCGAGAGCGAGACGGGGTTAGCTCTGTTCGAGCGCGGTATAGCCGTGACGGGCGCCCGAGCGCCATCTTTGTTGCGAACTATTTTTTCTGCCGGGCGTTCGGTACCCGGGTCGGAGTCGGAGGAGCGCAATCCACGGCGGGGGCGCCTCAGTTATGTAACAGTTTTGAAGTCATCGTTGTCTTGCCCAGAAGGCGCGGAATTCGCGGTAGGCGCGGTAATCACGGGCGTGAGGATGCAGCGGGCGCGACCGTGTCTAACTCCATTTCGGAGCCGGCCTCCGAGTTGGAGCTCAGCAACTGTCCTCTATCCGCCTCGTTCAGCGGTGACTCCGGTGAGTCCGAGATCTCACATTTATTAGAAACTGCCATACGGGGCACATACTGAATGTTATCCGTAGGCGGGAGACAATGACGCGCAAGAATGGTGTCGACGACGCTTTCGTCAACTCCATACGTTAATAAGTCGTCGCGGAGTCCTAACACGAAATCGTTTTTGAGAGCCATTCCGTGGCCCGAGGGGGACGCGAACCGACCTCCCTGCCTTAAGGGCAGGGGCCACGCCGAACCGGTTAATTACGGGTTTATCCCGGATGCGGATCAAGATAGCTGTTTAAAATGAACCAGAAGAAAAAGCAATACAGGAAATACGTTAGCAAGACAGGCAAGGTAAATAATTTGCATAGATATAGAACAAATGAATAAATGGATAACTAAACAAATAAATAACTGAAATAAATAAAGTTATAAAGAAATGACGACTAAAGGGATAAAGGACTACGTAAATAAATAGAGAAATTAATGAGTAAACAAATAAATGTACCAATATAATATAATAAACAAATTAATAAATAAATACAAAGGAAAGGTCTCACTCAATTTCAGGAAAAAGAACGCAGGTGTTACGCAGATGTGTAGCTCAGGTGTGCGGTGCACGTGTGTGCTACGTCAGCCGGATTGGCACTTCACGGCAAAAGCCGAACACTTACGAAGTAATAGCGAAGGCTATACTGTATACACTGTATCACAATAATCGTGAAAATCGAAATATCGCTCCGAGCGCGCGGACACAACCGTTCCCGGCCGCGTCAGAATCAGAACTCCTACCATGTAATATTTAATCTTTTCTTTATATATAAATTTCTTCTGTATGTGTGTATGTCACTGAACTCCTCCGAAACGGTTGGACCGATTTTGATGAAATTTTGTGTGCGTGTTCTAGTGTATTCAATAATGCTTTAGATTCACATTTGATTCGGTAGGTAGCGCTGTGGTTGAATTTTTATTTTTCTTATCATTAGTAAGGCAGGGCAACGTCTGTCCGGCTCGTTAGTTTTATATATAATTTAAGTCATTATTCATATATATTAAATTATTGGATTTTTTGGGTTAATTGTTAAAGATTTGTTGTCTTTGTTTTTTATATAAAAATCCAGTTTTATGATGTTTCTCCACGATGAACTTTGAAACTACTCAACCGATCTTTATGAAACGTTGCCATTTATGTATAATTTGGTCCAACTTGAGAGATACGATAATTTCTATTTCTATTCTTTCGATTTCGATTTATATTTCGGTCTCAATATCTTTTAATTACCAATTAAATGATCGTCAATGTTGATTATTGTTATTATTTGTAAGTTTCATTTGTCTCGAACAGATGGCGCTTTAAATTAGTTTGTTGATAGAAAACTGTAGAACCGACTGTTATAGATATCTCATAAATGGAGCCAATTAATTTGGAATTTACTCTTTCAACTCCAGCTTTTGTAAAGTGCACGTGTTTTGTTAATCTATAAGTAAGCCACATTGACGCGTGGCCACGACAGCTAGTACATTGTAATTAATAGTTTATGTAAGTAAATGAGAAATCTGAGCTTTATGATATTGATAATACGAGTACATTACATAAAATTAATTCTCTTAGATAAATAAAACGGATTTTTTGCAAAACGTGTATGGCGGGGTTGTGAGTAAAATCAATTTTATATGACATACTGTCATAGTCAGATTCCTGTTCGCTTGTTCTCTCTACAATATTATTTACAAGGTATCTTTATACATCATATTCAGTACGCAATTATTAAACCAACGTTTACAATCTCAATCTATACTAATAGACGTTGTGAGTTTGTGATGTTGTGCCGTTGTAAGGGGTAATCTCAGGAACTACTGTTCCGATTTGAAAAATTCTTTCAATGTTATATAGCTCATTTATCGAGGATAGTTATAGGCTATATATCATCACGCTAAGACTAACACGAGCGAAGCATCTATGAAGAATGTTTAAAAATCTGGGTTTTTTCCCTCTTGAGAGCTTCCGCTGCGTGTTAGCGTTAGCCCAACATATCTATTCCACGCGGGTAGGAGCTATTACAAAATATAACTATTAGATGTACATAGACAGGCCGCTATACTACGCGTCGCTAGTCTGACGCAAGCCGTGCAAACGCAACACAGTCGGTTACGCTTTAGCATGTGATGACGACAAATCATAAATGTATCTCTTGCCAAAAAATACCTTATCTAAAGAAGTTCTCTCTCAAAAAAATGTTATGAGAAACTAATCCAATCAGCACTGCGACCAAATACAAGTTCTAACAATCTGACATTAAGGTGTCTGAATAATACAAATTAAATTAATTCAGTGAAACTAACGCGAAGTAAATTATAAGTTTACCGCGAGCTGACTTCGAAGACGAGAAGTTTTAACCAGCTCGAAGGTGAAACTAGAACGGTTTATTTAAAGCAAATCTGTATAGGTATAAGACCCGCTGATACCCGCAACGTTGGCTACGTCGTTTATTTTTGAACAAACATATGTATACTTATGTACAAATAAAAAAAAAACTCCAGACCACTTCCTCCATTTCTTAAAGACAAGAAAACACATCGTTTATATCGCGTATAAGCATCATATTTATTTATTTAATTTAATTTTTGGCAATCAATCGTCTAGATTACTACTGTCAATATAGGAATTTTCTCTTTATCTTTTTAAATCTAGTATTCTCTGGTTAGGTTTTAGTTTTAAATTATGTTGACACGAATGGCTACACCCGATTAGGCCTCCCACGGCAGCGGCTCAAGCCTAGGTTCGATCCCTCGGTAGGGAGCCCTTGCGTGCGTTGCTGGCGCGATACGGTGACACACAAATATACATCACTGCTACAGCACTACACGATCACCCCCACACACGTGCAAGCCCTACACGCTTACATATGAAAGTGGAAGGGTTTACTTTTTTCCTTTATCGAACTGAAAAACTCTCAATTTTCCGATAATAAATATATGGAGGAGTTGTTGAGGCGTGTATGCTTGGTACACATATACGTTTCAACAACTCATACATATATGAATAGCTAGCTAGGTTAGCTAAGATAGGTCGCGATTTTGCATGCAACAGGCAACAGCCAGGCCGAGGTGTGCCGTGCACCCTTGAGCTGGTTGCCAGAATGCAATCGGCTGAGTGTCTTAAGCGCTCGCCTTAGTAGTCCGGTGAAGCTGTTAAGACCTTACTGGGTCAATAGCGTAGACATTTCGAAAAAAAAAACGAATAGCTACGAATACATTTTGTGGTTATTCTCTAACCAAACTATTAAATACATTTAAATGTAGTAATATTTCAAAGTATTAAAAAAATACCTTGAGTAAAATTATACATTTCGAAGTAAATCTTTGAAACAAAATAATTTATTTATTATATTCATACAATTTTAAAGATTTTTATGATGCTATCTCAATTTAAAATAACAAATAACACGTTTCTATTGGAATATACAAGTGAAATATGTTTCCTTGAAGCGTATCCTCATTAAAGCGAGAAGTAGGGGGATGGCGCGTGATAAATTCCGTCGTAGTACGCCGTGCAATGTTACCGTCGCGTATCGGAACCGATCGACGCGGCGCACCCTTCTACTTTATAAAGCACACAGACGTCATTTTACTAGAAAAACGTTACATAATATTACTGAAAAGCATATCAGGTGATGCTTGTTTATTGTGAATTAACGGAATTGTACTCGACTGTATACAGAGTAGATACACAGAGTATTACGAGCCATCGCTCTTCATTGCAGTCGCATCAACCTGCAGACTTCTCACCAGATACATGTTAGCTGTAAAGTGAGTAAATCGAGAGAATTCAAGACAAGTTTATCAACATGGTGTTTTACGACCCAGTTGATTAACAGATCTCTATCATCACGGGTAAATAAGAGAGTCGTAAAAGTACGTTTGACTTTTCTTAAATAACATAATAATTGGAGTGTAACTAGACGTTTTAATAAAATTGGGATTCATAGAGTATAGGTGTAGTATATATATAGGACTTAAATGTTCTTGCGGAAAATAATATTATAAAAACAAACAGTACTGAGTTTCTGAAAAACACATTGAAACGGCATCAAAGTTTACTTTTCATATATATCAGTCCCTTTTTTACACTTTTATCTGAACAAGCACCACAGATTACACAATATTATAACACAGACTTCTTTATCTACAGATAAACCAATTAAAATAAAGAAAATGGTACATTTTCTTTACATCTCACCTTTCGGGTTAAAAATTGAACTTCCAGTGTTAAATTTATGTATCTGAGATTACGCGAGCTGGAATAAGTTTTTTTATGTAAAAAAGATTAGATTTTGATTTTTTTGTTTCCGTATCTATTTCATAGAGTGATTTTCATATCTTGTCTAAAATTTTATATGGACCAATTTGTTATTCATCAAATTTATTTCTATTTAATCTATTCCCGTTTTCTACATTCACCTTATCTCCAATATTGAATATAACCATTTATTGTAAAAGGATAGGTTATCCAACATCACGCTGAGACCCTTAGCAATGGTGTAATAAAATAAGTTAAAAAGCGAAAACTTGCCTAAGTTCTTACTTAGGTTTTAAGTCACGGTCTTCCACGAGGTGCAGAACTGATTGTCAAGGAGTAAAGACGTAATGAACGGCTGATGAGCACCGAAAATCATTGAGAAGAGCCAAAGTATGAATACATAAATGAGCGAAGTACCATAACACGCGACTGTGATCGTCTCTATATTATCGCATTTGCATTGTAGTCATAGATATTTATGCCGAAGTGCTTCAAGTTTATCTAACCGCGTCGACAGTCATTTAAAAATTAAACAAGTGAAAACATATATCTCAACTATTTCTAAAATAAAACGAAACTTTATACATATTGATTATTAAAAGAAACAGCTTTTTAAATTGATAGAAAGAAACAAATCATTTCGCATAAAAAATATATTTTGAACATTTTGCATAACAAAACATAGTACCTTCAAAGCAAATAAATAAGATAAAAGATGTTAGAGTCGACCGTATACTGAATATATACATGTTAGTACGCGTCCAAGTCTGTTGTAGTACGCGATGCAATAATAGCGTATTATATACGTAGCGGTATCGTGACATGCCGTGTTGTTGAACAACGCGTTCTCGCTCGTCATTTTAATTGACGTGAGACTCAATACACACGGACTAAATGTTTTTGATATAAATATTGTTAAGTATATCACAATTTTTTTTTTAATAACTCACCCATCTTCGTTAAATTTATAGGTCTTTACCTATGAAAATGCCGTTCTGCAGTACTGGCTATTTCAAATCAAAATAATTTTTGTTTGGCATACAACTCTAATTTCAAATTAATTTTATTTAAAAAATATTGAATTCTTTATCCAAAAGTAGTCATTTGTTTATTGATTAGTGTTACATTTTCATCGCACTTCAATCATTTTTGTCATCATGGCTACGTTAAAAAATCGAGTAATTATGGAATATGAGTACTGTCGTGGCAGCAACGCGGCACAAGCGGCACACAACATCAACGACGTTTACGGAGCTAACACTACAAACCAACTCTCCATCTGTTATTAGTTTGCTCGCTTCCGTTGTAGGAATTTTGACCTGAAAAATGAACCTCACGGTTGTCCGAAGACTTTGGTCGACAATGACGAATTAAAGGCGATTGTGGAAGCTGATGATACACAATCTAGGGCTAAATTAGCAGCAGCTTTCAACGTTAGCGTCAAAACAATATTGATTCATTTGCGTCAAATTGGCAAGGTAATAAACGTGACAAATGGGTGCCCCACGAACTGAATGATCGCCAGCGCAAAGTACGCCTCGAGACGTGCCTTGCACTGCTCAACAGACACAGAAATGAAGGAATTTTGAACCGCATTGTTACCTGCGATTAAAAATGGATTCTGTTTGATAGCCGCAAGTGCTTAGCAAGTTGATGGGATCCTGGTTCAGTACCTAAACAATGCCCTAAACGAAAACTTACCCCTAGAAAAGTGATGGTCACTGTTTGGTGGTCTAGCGCCGCGCCAGTGTGATTTATCACAGCTTCTTACCAAACGGGATGAGCATTACTGCAGATATGTACTGTGAAGAACTGAACTCAATGATGGAGAAGCTGGCACATCTTCAACCAGCAATGGTCATTCGCTCGTCTTCGTTGCTCCTGCACGACAATGCGCGACCTCATACTGCACAGCAGACGGTCTCCAAGTTGCAAGAACTGGGGTAGGAAGTTTTCCGTCACCCGCCCTACTCAGCAGACCTTGCGCATACAGACTACTACTTTTTACAGAATTTAGATAACTCCTTGGTGGGAAAAAAATTCAATACCCGAGAGGCAGTACAAAATGCCTTTGAAGAATTTGTTGCCTCCCGTCCAACTGATTTCTTTAAGAAGGGCATCAATAAACTGCCACTGCGTTGGCAAAGATGCATTGATTACATGGGTGATTACTTCGATTAATATAAATAAAAAATACATGAAAAAAAAATCGTTTAAATTTTTTCCTACAAAACGGCAATTTCATAGATAAAGACCTAATAGTATTATGTATTTTATCTTCTTTCATCATCGTATATATTTATATGTATATGGCATAATCATACTATATAAAAGAGAAGAGCCCTAAAAGCGCAGATTGTCAATAGGTGCAAGCAGTAATGTTAAATTTCTTGCAACTGAGTCACAGAGGGCAGTGAAGGAGAACTTCGTGATAAAACCATCGCACGGTAGTGGGGTTTTTTAAGTCCGCCTGGTTAGTTAGCACACTGAACATGTAATCTGACCTTAAGCACCTGTTGGTGTGTTCCGGCAAGTGCATTTCTGATCTAGTCTCTAGGTATAGCGTGTTTACCATCTTAGACTATATCGACATTTAACACCAGGTGATATTTTAGTGAAACGCTAAACACCTATAAAATGTTTAAAGGAACAACAGGCACCAACTTGAGATATACAGACGTCTAATTCTATTGAAAATAGTTAATTATCTAATACCTTTAAATGAGCAATTCTTGTATATTTTAATATTTGTATATATTCAGGATCTCGGAAACGGCGTCATCTATCTCCGTAAAACTTAGTATGTAGGTAGTTTCGGGGACGATAAATCGATCTAGCTAGATTTTATTCATAGAAAACTTTTTTAACTAAGATTTCAGGCAATGAAAAAATATAGTTAGAATATGGGTAAATTTCACCGCCGCTGTCAAAACAAAACTAGCTCAAATGGTAAATGTTTTCTTTTTGCAAATAAATAACTTTATTGTTACAATGATAAGCGAGATATCTTTTTTAAATATTTTTTTATTTGAAAAAAATGCTAATTTTGTGAGGCAAACCTAACAGTTTATTTTAATTTAAGAATGTTTTTAAAAACCGAGCTAGGCTCGGTCACCCAGGTACTATTATTAAATACCGATAACTACAGACTGAATTAAATTCAATGAATTCGAAAGCGGAATGGCCAGACTAATCGGATGGCATCCTGTGATGTAGGAATGGCGTTAATATCGGGACTCGAATGCGGTGGACGGTAATGCGATGCCGCTCTGATAAATTATCCCTCATTGGGATATACGAATCGGCTTTGCCTCATTTATAACCTGCAATTTTAAACGGGTGATAGATTTCCACATTACGTTAGGTGTTTTACATACCTTTAACTATGATATACATCTATACTGCTATCTGTTTTTACAAATTTTATGACGAGTATCTGTCACGAATTTTACATTAACCAAAATTTCATCTCTTTTTGGATTTATTTCAACAACGGTTTAACGGATTCCAATTAAAACTTGTAAGTACACTGGAAGCCCAAAAAAAAAGTGATTTTGAATCATTATTTTTCTATTAAAATATATTCCTCATACTAAGGACTCAAAACTGTGCCGTGAAGGACTATAGAAATATACAATAATGAACATGTGTAGACAGAAAATCATAACACCCAGCTTAGTGAGAATTGCAAGGTGACCGCTTGTCCTTTTAACCGCACCGGTAACCATGCGTGATTTTAGAATTTGAAAAAAAAAATAACAAGCGATTCTAATAAAATTGTATGTACAAAAAGTTTATTTTATTACAGAATTGATAGCCTATATAAATCATGAATAATAATTCCAGAAGCCATAAGAAAAAGAACAATAAATGCCATGTAATAAAGGCGCACGAAGCCGCGAGTACATCTAGATTTATGTAAACCGATGAATACTGTACAGTGATAGTAACACGCAGTTGTGAATCTGTTTTAGATTCTAGACGTTCTATACAAATGTATAGCAAACGCGTCAGATGACTAATTTAAAGGCAACAATTTAATCGAACACCGGTAAAATGAATTGAAATGGCATTAAAATTCAATGAATCTGATAACTGGCGTCATTCACAGATGTCGGTGCGGCATTAATTTCGAGTTAGTCATCAGTGAGGCTTGAAAGGCGAATAGGGGGGCGAGTAACACGACGGATGAGAGACAGACGAGCTAAGGCCGGCCTGTATCTGTCGTATTATGGCGTTATATAACTAATAAGGTGCAAGTTTTTAATCATTTTATTAATTTATAAAGGAATTGGATATTCAATGGCCTTTTCATATAAAGCATATACCGTGTTATATGGATCCGAGTGCTGGGCTATAATTGAAACGGATGACAGAAGATTACATGTCATAGAGATGCGAATGTTGAAATGGATGTCTGGTGTAACTAGAACGGATAAGAAAGCTATAAGTAGTAGAGCCACGCTGTGGCTTATATTGGTTTCAACATGAAAGGGTCAGGCACCACCGTCTTACAGAAATACTAACGTAAAGTAAGAGTATTTGCACTGTTGTGTTTCGTTCGATCAGCGAGAACGCCGGGGGCCCACATTCCCTCTCCCTATCCCTCTCCTCCCTGAACACAAACACACAAAAACAGGCTGGCAACGTACTTGCAAATTCCCCGGTTTGCTATGAATGGCAGTGATCACTTAACATCAGGTGACCCACTTATATGTTTGCCTCCTATTATTAAAAAAAAAGTTTCAAACAGCACCACTGACAGAAGTTGAGGAGTATTAGGTTAGCATGTTTGAAAAGAGATGAAAGTTATGTAACTAGATAAGTCTTGAGTATAATGGTGGACGGATAAAAAGTATTGATGAATTGTGTGAAAAATAATATGTTTATAAAAGGTGTGAATGCTGAGCTGGCATCTGACAGAGGAGAGTAGAAAACTAAAACATGTTGAGCCTACTTTGGTGGGATAAGGAGATAAGGGTAAGAAGAAGACGAAATAGATGGCGTGCTTAACTTTATCTTTTTAGTAAGTCGAAAATCAACATCGATACATGGCTTTATCAAAAACTTATATAACTATAAATTCTTCCTTGCTCCTATTTAGTGATTTATTTCAGCAAGGTTTCGGACCATCTTGCGCGATAACATTGGCTATCGATTCTAACACACTGCAAATCAAATCTAACAATTTACAGACTCATGAGGCATCATTGTTTCTTCTACGGATTTCCTTGGTTCTGATTCGATTACGCAAATTAACTTAAACCATCAACATCAATCAGCCTGTAAAAGATTTCACACAGAATTCAAACTCTGAGAAATCCAAGGTTCTATGTTTTCCCACATACAGTAGTACTACAAGAACATTCCTCAGTTTCATGTTTTCCTTCCTCTTCAACCGATACTGTTACCAATTTAAATAAGTAAATTTACGCGAATTCTGAAAAATCGTTGGTACTCAAAACTTAGTCTTATCATTTCGCGATAATATATAATTACAGACTGCCGTTTTTTCGATGACAAAATATTAGGTTTGCTACTGAACGCTGCTGCGCTCATTTGAATTTGACGAAAGATCTCTTTTCCGTGATTGATTCTACATAATTGGACATTTTAAAACACAATAGTCAACAACTTCAACCGACGAGAATCCGATTTTCCTCGGAGTTGGAGTTACATACGTTTTGAACGTGACCATCCTGGTCTGCTCACCGTTTATATACAGTACCTGGATAACTGAGCCTAGCTCGGTTGTTTAAAAAACGTTTTTAAATCAAAGTAAACTGTTAGGTTTGCCTCAAAAAATTTTAATCTTTTACCAAAAAAAAAAAATTAAAAGCGATCTCTCTTATAATTGTAATAATAAAATTATTCTTTTAATTAAAATAAATCGTTCGGTTTGCCTCACAAAAGCAGCCTTTTTTGACCAAAAAATAAAATTAAAAAATCTCTTTTGTTGTCACTCGGATTCGAAATGGGGTTAGACGGATTTTTGAAGCAACCCATTCCCATCTGAGCTATTTTTGTTTTGACAGCGCCGACGAAATTTACCTTTATATTCTAGGTATACTTTTTCATTGCCTGAAAACTCAGTTAAAAAAGTTTACTATGGATGAAATTTAGCTAGATCGATTTATCGTCCCCGAAACTACCTACATACTAAGTTTCACGGAAATGGCTGATGCCGTTTCCGAGATCCTGAATATATAACAATATATAAAAATATACAAGAATTGCTCTTAAAAGTATTAGATTATATAGATAGGTGGATTAGATTAAATAACTAGATATCCGAGTTTAGAAAAGCCTTAAACACCATAAATGTATGCACAAAATAATTGGTTCGGTGTTGTACTAAGGAAGATTAACAAAATATAATCCAAACGTAATGGTTGTTTAATACAATGGCTCAATAAAACTGAGTCATAAAATTCTGTTTTATATTAAATTTTATGTGTCTGCGTTTTTTAGTATTTTTCGCTATTATTATATGATGTAATCGTAATAAATGGTTGAGTTATATCAAGCGAGATTTTATGCAAATATTCTGTGTGTGACAAACGTATACACATAACAATTTTCATGGTGATCATGAATTATAGCGATTTATAGTAAATACACTGATATGTACCAATGTTTATCGGTGAAACGGTCTTAGAGTTTCTACGTACATGTTACAATTTCAAGGAACAGGTGAGAATAGTCACTGTAATTACCAGACGACTTACGAGACTTAATCCTGCGCTGTCAGGAGTTAAGTGGGAAATTTGTGGTTTTCCCTTTTACGCTTTTCATGATAGCATTCCTGTAGGATACACGGAGAAAGGAAAAAGTTATAGCGAAGCAAACAAAATTCTTCGTCATATTTGTATCGAGATGCTAGTAACTTAGGCATAAAGGGTTTTTTTTTTATTTATTAAAGATTAGCATACGAAGTCGTGATGGTCTAGTGGTTTCGCCGGTTGAGTAACATCCCGATGTCCACAGGTCGAATCCTGGTATGTATCAACGAATTTTTGTGCCAACTAATTTAAATTGGTTCGGTTGACGGCGAATGAAAACATCTTGAGGAAACCTGAACTTGAGAAATGTTCTTGTAGTATTACTATAAGTGGTAAACAATAGAACTGTGGATTTCTCAGAGTTTGAAATTGTCAATACATCGTGGGCTGGCGTGTTGATTAATGCCCATACCTTCCTTCGGTAAGAGGCCTGTGATCCTGCAATGGGTCTCTTATAGGCTGCTGTTTATGATGATACAACTTCATCTGACTACAAAAATGTGCCGTTTTTTACAATATCTAATAGCATATTTCTTTCTAAACTTTTGTTTCCGAATTACACAAAATCTAAAATTAAACAAATTATGATTTTATTAAAGGATAGGCTTTTTGAATTTTCTTTAGTTTGTGTTTTAGTTAAATGCACACTTTTCTCAAAAGGGCTGTATACCATATTTTATAATAATAATAATAAACCTTTTATTTCACGCAAAATGTACATAGTTTACAGAAAAAAAACATAAAGAACATAATATTAATGTTTTATACACGTATTTCATTTATATATGACTTCTATATAACTTACTTACTTAACTATATAACTTCTATATAACTATAACTTCTATATGACTGCGCAATAAACCTTTTGAGAATAAACTACTTATAAAAATACTGCTACAATTACCTTACAAGTCCTGGCCATCATGCTAATACGTCATTTTTAAGATACACAATAAAACACCTGTTCCTATACTAGACTTTGTTCGAGTGGAATAAATACTTTGGGCTAACGCTAACATGCAGCGGAAGCACTCAAGGGGTAAAAATCCCCGATTTTTAAACATTATACATTAGTGCTCCGCTCCTCTTGTACTTACCGTGATGATATATAGCCTATAAAAATCCTAGATAAATGAGCTATATAAAATTGAAAGAATTTTTCAAATCGGACCAGTAGTTTCTGAGATTACCCTCTACAACTTCAGAACGTCACAAACTCGCAACGTCATAAACTTTACCTCTTTATAATATTAGTATAGATAAACAGCCTGTAAATAAAAAGTATATAAACATCTGGTTCAAGAATAGTCTCAAGGAATTATTGCAAATTATCACTTTACTGTTACTATATTGTCTATATTATCCTATCCAATTCATTTTCATGTCAAACAATAGTCTGTTTGTGAGACAGACGAGAGCAGTTTCGTCGATTTAAACTTGCCCTTCTGATTTCTTTTCAGTTTTTCGAAAAATACGTCTCACTCTGTGGTATCTGTCGAATTTAAAATAAACGTATCTCTTGAAGGCTAATAGATTGACAGTTGATATTTTCACAAAATATGTGTTACTTATACATATGTTACCAACATAACAGATATACCAGGAAGTCATAAAAAAATTAAAGGTGTAATATTGTTTGGAAACTGCATTCAAAAAGGAACTTCTTGCTGTATCACAAAAGCTGAAGAATATATTGAACTATATGATTATATTTCAAACTGTAACATAAAACCAGATATTTAAAACCGATCAAGCATGAATCGTGCTAAGAATCCATAAGCAATTGAAAGCAAAACACAATTATTTTTATTAATAACTATGGAGTAACACAGATCTCTCGATGTGTGAGGAAGACTCTCACTTGACCGGTTTTTAATTAAAAAATATTAACATTTGGAATAAAATAAAAAATCTACTAAAATTATGGTACTAAAACAAAACGGTACATTTAACATTAGACAGACATGCAAAAGAAGCTGCAACAGACAAGACGTTGTCATGCTCACAACAAATATTATACAATATTATATAACGTTACAATTTTTATTTTATACAAAAAATATTCACGCGATACCCTACTCTATTAAAAAAAAAAAATGTATTCTCTTCTCTATAGCTTTCTCTGTCGTGTGGATATTTCGCAGAAACGCGCAATAAATGTTAGAAATGGTACGAAGCTACATGCTACAATTTTAACAGAATTCATTGAAATTTGAATATAAAATTAATGGATATAGAATAGAATTTTAATACTGCAGTTTTCGCACAGAAAAGCATCGTTTTAAATAGGTGCGATATTTTTTACTATTTATTTATAATCATAAGACATATAGTAGTGGTAGCTAACCAAGATAACACAAAAGAGCAATGTCGTCTTATGCACATGACGCTATATACTTCTAATAAGTAATTGATCGAAGATAAAAAAAAATACAAAAAGGCAATTATTGACGATCTTGATATTTTCCGTTATCTAAATGGTTCAATCAAACCAATTAATTAATTAATCAATATGTTCTTTAACTTTGTAGTTCACATAGCAGCGAATTTATTGTCACAACTAATTATTTCCATGTAATTGGCTATATTGAGAAAAGTTATATTTGTGATATTAATTGTGTTGAAGTAAATAAGCTGAGTTTCCGAATCTGTGTGTGAACAGAGAAAACTATAGCGCCAACGTTTGTGACGATAATGCAAAAGTTATAGTGTATCGCGTAAAATGAAACTTGTTGACGAGTTTCTGAACTGGAAATTAATTTTGGCTGTTGGTAACACTTGGTGAATTGTTAATTCACTTTGAAATATTTATATGTGGGAATTTATTTATTATCAAAAGACTATTCCATTTGCGAATGTCGTAATTTACTTTCATGAGCGTGTACTTTTATGAATTTTACATTAAAATTTCCTTTTTAATTATATTTGAAGAGCAAAAACCTTTTTATTACATTTGCTTGTCCCCGCAACTTGATTTTGTATAAATAGTATTCCTATTGCAGACATGGAGTCATATATAGATCATTGAATGTAACTCGATAGTTGTAGTAGTTTCAATTATTTAAAAAAAAGCATTTTTAGGTATAAGTTTTATGTAGAAGAATATTGATGCAATCTTGAATAGAAGCGGCAAAAAATATAAGGTTCACGTCCCGTGGAGTATAGAAGAAATATAACTTGGCATCTATACGAAGGAATGTGGAAACGTGCGAGTGTTTGAACCTTTTGTTTAGAAAAAAAACGTAAGTTGTTACATGCATCTCGAGATTTCTCGATCCAGCCAATATGGCATACGTAGAATGTACGACAGACACTTAGCGGATCGCAGCGACGAGGCGCATTAAAATGGAGTCCTTAAAACAGTCACACAATAGAGTCAGATCGGAAGACTCACATCAGAGATTGACAGAAACAAATGGAGGGACAGTTCGTGAGAACGGGTCGAGATAGGAGACATGCAGCGATTAATATGCAACGATCTACAAACAAACAAATCTACGGGGAACGACTCTACGAGCGACGAGTCGCCCAGCCAGTGGACATCGAGCCACAAACGAGAAACTGAATGATGTGCTCGGCGTTCCAACTTTATGTGTATGTATTAACTCATTGAAACATAATGTACTAATTACTGAAGCAAGCATTTCAAATAATAATCGTAATAGAGCGAGCAACGAAAACCTGGCAGGGTAGTGTTTTGTTTTTTTTTTTTAATTTTGAAACATAAAAAAATCAAATGAAAATTCTAATTCTAATAGCTGCAACTTGTGCCTCTTATCTAAATACATCAATCATAATAGTTCATTATTTATTCGAGGCTATATCCGTTTTGTTATGCATGTGTTAACTTCATACTTAGATTGTGGACTAAATAATATACTACTCAGCCTTACTTGAACCAATACATCTAATTTATTAGAGTACTTTGAGCAAACTGACTATTATTGACTTCGAGCGCTACTCTAACTATATTTTATCTGACACGGAATTCAGTACACAAACAAATTTCCGCATCCGGTATGTAGCGGAAGTCAATAGAAGTCCTGATTTCATTGTGTAGAAAACGGAATTTACTTTGCATGTTATGTGTGTGCACATGAAATACAGAGAAAATAAATATAAAACATTATTGCAGACGTGAAACTGATTACTTATTCAATTAATTTCAATGATAACTTAAATCGCGGCGCAATTTATGTAAGCAATAATAAAAGTTGACATAATAATATTTAAAACAGACACAGTTTTAACTTGTATCTTTGACACTATGTCAAAATTAAACGAATGGATTATCCAGTAAATTATCAACAGCCAAAACGAATCCAGTTAATATAAACAATATACAAATACATACATTTCGCACGTACTGATCAAATGTCCTCACCGCTGTCCTTCCGAGGAGGAGGGCGTCCATCTCGCTCTCCGGCACCGGCACCACCGCCACCGTCGGTGCCGGACCACCCTTCATCGGAACGTTCATTTTCAACCCTATTCACACACTAATAAAACACAAACTCCTCTCACTATCTCTCACTTTAAATTACCACGACACTTTCATTTTGAACGTTGTTGATATGTAAAATAATTCGTAAAATCGTCTGACACAAGTCTATCAATTATATTGCACTTTCATTTATTGAATTTGAATTCAATGTATTGTTGTATAAATTCACAGATATCTACTGTTGTTATGCACGACAATTTCCAATCGTATAATAAAAGATTGAAGGTAAAGAGTTTTTTAAATATTTTGCATTTGATTTCTAATTTAATTAGGAATGATTTTGCCTCAGTTTAACAATATTTGAAATAAATTCACTTCTTTCAAATAAAGAATTGACAGATTTGTTAAAAATGATATGATTTATTTTCTTTTTATTGTCCTTTTTGATAAGAACTTACTTGATATTTTTAGTGAATTAAAATTGTTTAAAAAAGCTTTTTGCTTCAATATTTCTCTTTTTTTTATTGAAAAATTTTCTTTAATTTACAGTCTATTATTGAATAACTACACATCAAACTGCACATGAAAACAATATATGTTATTTCATTAATATATGTATATGTATTTCAAATTGTAGTTAATTATGTAATTTCTCAGTTAACACTATAGTTCAATCTTCAGTGAAACTCGCTTGATCCCCGACAGTATTTCAATGTCCTTGGCATCATTTGTAATTCATTCATGGGTTTGAAGTCATTCATTAATTTGGTCCTACGTTTGCTGGTTGTATACAACTATAAGATAATAGTAGTAACGTGGAATTGCTTGTTTGTATCCAATTATAAAGAACTAGCCTCTGCCCGCGACTTCGTTCGCGTGGAATAAATACACTAACACACAGCAGTTCTCAAAAGGGAGTTACGTCCCGATTTTGAAACATTTTTCATCTGTGCTCCGCTCTTATTGGTCTTAGCGTGATGATATATAGCCTGTAACCATTCTCGGTGAATGAGCTATATAACATTGAAAGAATTATTCAAATCGAACTAGTAGTTCCTGAGATTACCCCCTACAACGTCACAACATCACAAACTCACAAACTTTACCTCTTTATAATATTAGTATAGATAAGATATGAATTCAAATCCTTCATCAAGTCTAAAGTTTTGTAGTACTTGGTAGCGTAAGCAGGGTTTTTTCTAAGTCCACTTAGCTAAGCACTACCTCCAAGATAATCAAATCTGGCCAAAAGCTTATTGGTGTGTTCTGGCAGCTGTGCTCGAGAGCCACCCCCCTCTATGATTAACGTGTTTGTCATTTATAATTGAAATTGTATAATTCACAAACGGATATATGTATAGCTTAAAATAGTTTTATCTAGGTTAGATACCCGGTATCGACAACAGCCACAGCCGAGTTGTGCCGTACACCCTTAAGCTCGTTGTTTGAACAAAACCGCTCGCCTTAATAATCCAGTGAAACTATAAAGGCCTTGCCTGGCTAACAGTGTAGTCAGTCCGGAGAAAAAAAAGTGGTCAAACGCCAAAAACAAAGTACCTCTGTACATTACATAGTGAATATTCCACGTGCGTTGGTACGTTGGTTCATGTGAGCTTTAGTGTCGTTTGTTTTATTGTTTACGAGTTTGCTGTCCTCTGCACTCCGAAACGTAGCGAGTGACCCGACCGAGTTATCTCTTATGTAAACATAAAACCATGTAACACACACGGTTTATACTGAGTAAGCATTACTGTAAATTCTAACGTGATTATCTTATATAGAACCTCGTTAAGTCGAACTACGAAATTCATTAAATACGAATTTGACTTATAACTGTTTCAAAAAGTAAATATATGTAAGGAAAACATATTTCTTAAATATTATCTGGAAATTTATCACATTTCCATTACAAAACTCTTTGATAAACTAAGTACGATGGAAAGAAATGTAATGTCATGTCAAAGTACATTATAGAAATAGTAAACAATAATTATAGAAAGTAAAACATGTCGAGGCAGTAATAAGGACTACCGACAGAAAAGAAAACACAAAACAATGGGATGATTGAGTTCTCTTTTGAATTTTTAAATTAATTGTAGTCAGAATTATTACCATTTCATAATTTGTATACCCATGGAAACTATTAATATTAGTTTGGTTTTCACATCTTTTAACACCCGGAGCAATAATTATACACATTTCTAAAAATTCTGTGAATTAATTAAACATACAATGAGCTGCACAATCTCAGTACAAAATATATATATTAGATGTACACAGACTGCTATACCTACTACGTATCACTAATTTGACGAAAGCCTCGCAGTGCAATAAGAAATATTTAAAGACAATTCGTACATGTCGTTTTTATGTTTACAGGTAGGTTTTTGTATTAGATTATGTAATATTGCGTAGTTGTATCTTATTCATTATATAATTATTTAACATTCTCTGCGTTTGCAGATCAACGCATACAGAATGAATTACAGAGACTTACCAAGATTTAGGATAAATTCTATCCATTGTTCAGTTACTAAAATAAAATAAATAACAATGTTGTAATAGAGGTAATGTAGCAAGATGAGTGTTATCTAAATTTTTCCACCCAAGAGTTCATTGAAAAATGCAGGGATACTCAAACGGTCGATCCCGAGTACCTTTTGAGACGATCTCGAGAAAATTTGCCGATATAGAACTATGCATAGATTTTGTTTTAGTAGACAGGCAATCAAACAAAATGTAATGAATTAACAAGTTAATTTAATTCAGTTGATTCACAATTAGGCCCGAATAATGCTTACACCTACCTAGACGACAATCCTGCATCATACTTGCAGCTTTTCATAGTATCGTACTCTAACAGTATTTAGATGGATAACCAGATGAATTCAAGTTTAAACACTTCCGAACTGATTTATATCCGCAAAAATTTAAATAAACTTGATTTAGTAGAAAATCGATATAATTTGAATAATACAAAATAAATATAAATTAGTCATCTATATTAGGTTTTTGGATTAGTTCAAATATCATGTCAAAGAGACTTTGCAGTCAAAACGTTATTATGCGTTGGATCAGAAAACGATGTCTAGACAGTTCGACCGTCATTCATTATTTTTTACAGTTATTACATTTTTTTACTTTATTTTTGGCAAACAATCTTTCAGATTATTACTGCCATTGTCGTGTAGTCAAGCATTAAAAGCATCGTGCGATTATTTCAATATTAAGCGTCGTGTGAGTCAATATTCTAACAATATGGTGGATCCTTTGTTAGAACCTTCCAGGGAGTTTTCGTGGCATCTCAAAATTTCATGCTCCGTGGTGTTATTTTCCATTTACTTCACTTATGCACAACAAACTAACTATATTACGTAAAACACCACCACATTTACAAAATATAGAGTCAAATAACACATCATAAAATATAAAATCCACTACATAACAGACTAAAACCCCGCCAAAACCTACAGTTATTACATTACTTACGGTTTTTTGTTACAAACATTACGTTTTTTTATTCTATTTTGCTACGTCATCTACTAGCATATACGTCATAATGTTTTATTATCGTTGCATTTAAATACATATCTTCTATTTATAAATCTACACAAATATATTCATATATTTCTCGGAAAATTTTCTTTATTAAAATTTTACATTAACGAGCTATCAATAAAAAAAGTTCTTCTATAATTTTTTTAAGATTAAAATGTGAAGAAAATGAACGCATCATGAAATGCAATTTGGATCACTAGACTATAACTGTTTAATTACAGACTACAATGTGTTTCAGATTCAGTATCAACGTAAACATCGTTTTATTTTTCATGTATTTGTAACACACATTATAAACAAATATTATTTTTCTGTTATCCTTTTTGTTCGCATCATGCTTAAGAAGCGTTTAAAGTTTTTTCTTCGCGTATTATTTTGATTGCTAAAAATGTCTGTAATATTTTTCAAATCGATGATACTATCTCTACGTTTATGAGCGACTTTGCAAGATTCAAATTACATTAAGCAAATTTTATTTTATATTTAAAGTAAAAATTGCATTTAAGAGAGTACGTACATATAGTCTCTAATATTCTTAAAGTCTAAACCTAACTAATTTTGTTCAACCTGTGAATATTATTTATACAAAATCATTGTATTGTTGAGATAGCGTAATATAATATTGACACGTTTCAGATACAAGAATTAAGTATGTTTTTTTTTCGGGATATAGAGAGAAAATTTGTATTGAAATACATATACTCTAGGAATACGTTGATTACTTCCACTTGTCGAGAGCTCAAATTTAGAATAATAGGGGTATTGAGGCTTGAAGTGAAGGGAATAAGGGTTTCGTTCGTGTTGTAAAGGTTTTTATTGTATGTGTATTTTTTTGTTATAGCTTTTAGCGTCTGACAACAATCTATTCGTATGTTATACGACGCCGTGCTTTAAGATGGTAAACACGCTAAACCTAGAAGGGTCTGGCTGTCAAGTGCGTGTGCCAGAACACACCAACAGGCGCTTGACGACAGATTTACAAACTGAGGGTGCGTAGCCCAGTGAAGCTATTAAAACCTTAAGAGGTCAATAGCGTTGTCAGTTCGAAAAAAAAAAACTTGAGGGTGGATGCGCTAGACAAGAGTTAGTTACAAGAGAGTTAGTAGGTTGTAGAGTCACGCTGAAGCTATTATTGGTTTCAGAATAAATGGGTCGGCTCACTCGGGGTAGCACCACCCTCTCACGGAAAACCGACGTGAAGTAACAGTGCTTGCATTGTTGCGTTTCTTCGGTCAGTGAGAGCGCCGAAGACCCATCTCCCCTCCCCTTCCCTCTCCTCTCCCTTCCCTCTTTCCTTTTTCTCCATTCCTTCAAACACAGGCTGGCAACGCACTTGCGACTTCTCTGGGGTTGCTAACGTCTATGAACGGCGGTGATCGCTTAACAATAGGTGACCCGCACGTTCGATTGCCTCCTAAATGATATAAAGAAAAAACCCTACCACCATGCTATGGTTTCATCACGATATTTTTCATACCGAAATCTCTGACTTAGTTGCTAGATTATGAACCTATGTCAATTGACGCGATGTTCAAAGACGCTATCCACTAAGCCATTTTCATTGTAACCTGGATAAATAAAAAAATATTTAAAATGCCAATATTTGTAGGTAAATATTTAATGCATTTGTATTCTTTTTTTTTTATTGTTATTTTAATACAACTCCTATACTAAAATTATTTTACATAAACAAAAGTAACCGATACAAAATTATAATAAATTTCTAACCAGACCAGAGATGTGCGAAATCATGATTACATTAATGTAGATTACATTTAATCAAGATTACATTAATTATGATTGTTGTGTAATCATGAATCGTGATTAAAGTAATCAAGATTATATGATAATTTGTATTAAATATTTTAGCAATAGTTTATACCGGTATCAGTACCGTACGGCTACCGTACTCGCTTATGAATAATCTCAAACACACCTGAAATACTAAAATTCATTGATTGTGATGATTAATGTTTTATAATTGAAGAATATTAAAATTGGTGACAAAGGTTGAATACAAATAAAGTTGATTTACACTATAAAACTGTGTTTTATGTCTACGTTAATAACATATATATTAATAAAAAAAGTAACTGAGATTATGGATTAAAGATTAATATTTTAAATGATTACTTTTTGATTACTTAAGTTAATCAGTAATCACAGAGTACAGAATGTAATGATAATCTTTAATCATTAATCTGAATACAGATTGCCCAACACTGAACCAAACTCATTTTTTTTCCGCATAAATAAATGTCTTGTATGGAATTGGTACCTACAATTCTCAGCAAAGTGAGTACCAGCAATCTTAAACCACTACAACATCTGCATTAGTTAGAACCCTTAAATCAATAGTCTGTCACCAATTACTACATATTACAAAACAAAGTTCTTTAACACGTCAGTCTGTCCGTCTGTGTGTTCGCGATAAGATCAAAAGCTACTGAACAGGTTTCCATGCTTTCACTTGTAGATTAAGTAATTCATAAAGAAGGTTCCGGTGTAAAATTTATCAAAGTTTTTTTTTATTATCAGGGCGAGATAACGTCCACCGGTCCCCTAGTTTTGACGAGTTCAATCAGTATATCTATAAATTATAGCCTGTGTGCTATTCTAGTTTGTGAGCAATGTTATTCTAAAGTTTCAGTTTTTCCGTGAAAGAATAACAACATCCATCCATCCTCGCAAACTTTCGCGTTTGTAATATTATTAGGATATTAAAATTGCGCGTATCGCTTACGACTTCAAACTTATCTAAGTTTTGTGAAACATATATCACATATCCAAGGATTTTTCAAGAACTATCATTTAACATGTAAACACTCTGATCAAAAT
Source organism: Antheraea mylitta (assembly GCA_014332785.1). NCBI lineage: Eukaryota > Metazoa > Arthropoda > Insecta > Lepidoptera > Saturniidae > Antheraea > Antheraea mylitta. The sequence goes on from JACEII010000098.1 coordinate 1,251,046, forward strand.
TCTTGAATACGATTATTTTTTTTACTTTTGACGTGACAACGTCTTATAAATTGGTTTGCCGGGTGACACTTCAAGAAACTGCGTTACGCTCCGCTCACGTTATGCGCTCACAATGAGAGCGAGTGAGAGGCACGCGTCCCTTCCACTCGGGCATGGTTAGCCCGCCTAAGAGCGAGAGAGACTACTATACGAAAATTATTTTACCACTCAAAGTCGTTGTCACGTAAAACTTTCGCCCGTATACCGACTTTACAGGCAACCAATTTTTTAGATATAATGGTTGTGTTCTAAACTTGGCAGGGATTTTTGAAGTAAGAACTCTAGGCGCGTTGAGCAGTATTTTTTGGCAGGATATAAACTTATCATTTCGCGTCAGCAACATGCTACAGGCGTAACTGACTGAATTGCGTCAGACTAGCTATGCGTAGTGTAACTGCCTGTGTACATCTAATATTTAAATTTTGTATTGAGATAGTGCAGCCCATCATTTTTGATTAATTCATAAACTGTATAAGAATGTATACAATTATTATTTTTTATATATAAATATCTATTTTAATAAATATAATAGTAATTAAATTATATCAAAATGGATTGTTTGCAAATTTTTTTCATAATATCTTTTACATTCCAATTTTTATAAAAATCAGTTACCGGTATCGATGTTGACTCTCTCGAACGCCGCATATTGACGAATTATAATAAAATTGATAGATGAATAACCATTGAGAAAGCACTCAGGTATGGTAAATTATATTGTGACCTGCCAAATGATGTTACAATTTCAACAACCTCATTTGTGTATGACCAAGATCTAAAAAAATAACATAAACGCAGCGTCATAAAATAAGATACGAAATGTTTAAAAAAATTAATAAAACTCATAACGTTGTTGATCGTAAACCAAAGATTACCGGCGTAAATACAAAACCGTTACATAAATAACAGCAAGGAAAGATTATTACCTACCCCGACAGGTACATGGTGTGAAGGTTAGGACATAATTAAAATCCAATGTACGTAATAGAATCTAATTATTTACCCTTATAGGGGAAAGGTATGCGAGGGCGGAGGGTGGCGGAGTGAAGGGCAGGAGAGAAAGGGGCCGGGGGTCTAGGGGGTCGCGGGGTGCACGCGCGTTCCGTCAAAACATTATTCCTGAAGCTTATATCATTCGAAGGTTTATTTATTGTGCGAGGTCGTCGCGCCCTTTGATTATTTACGCGAAGATAATTATAAAATATAAAAATGTAAATTCTATAGAATACTAGCAACCTACCCCGACTTCGTATGGGGCACTTCGCATTAATTCCCGAGCAACTTAACACGTAACACACATTGAAATTACGTCAAACGGAAAAAAGCTTCAAAAATCCAATAAACTTTCTTAGCTTGCGCGTAATTATACATCTATACCGTCTTGACTAAGTTATTTCTTGAAATTTTATAGAACTGTAAAAGTCAACTTTGATTTACATCAAACACTGAATTAACTAAAATAATTAATTGTATAAGGTCTAATATCACATCCATTAAAAAAGTTTCGTAAATATTTATAAATTATTTTTTCATAATATACAAAATATAAAATTGGTTACTGTAGATTATTCTTAGGAGATAGACTTATATCATCGAAGGCTTTTCTGTAGACCTTTTTAAGACACTCAATTTCTTAGTATATTATTTTGATATACTTAAAATATTTATACAGTGTAAACACTATAAGAGCCCGAAACATATATTTTACGACTTGATTAAAGTGAGTCGACTCACATCTGTATACATATATATAATGTACATGTCAACAATTTAACAGAAAATTCTATAAACGTTAGTAAAGTACAAATTCAAACAGACACAATCAAAAAGTGTTGTAATCAGACAGCAACGCATCTAATTATGAATATAAACCGCTTCAACGCTTCAAAAAAATCTCATCAAGATCTCTCCAGTCTTTTAGGAGGAGAAAGGTAAGAAGATAGTATTTCCAAAGGTTTTAACCATATCACATTTTTTAATGACAATCAGACATCAATCCTTAAAAAAATATTCTCATCATTGTAAAGAGTATTTCTTCTCCATAAACGCATTGGATACTACAACGCTAAATATACATTTATTTGGTCGTCGACATTGTTTGCAAAGGTTTGGAGTGTTTGTGTACCTCTCAAGTCTTTCTCGGAACTCGGCAACGTCATGCGAGAACGAGTGTTTGTTCCACATATTTATTATTGTTAAACTCTCTTCGTATGTATTCAAATTCATTCAAGTTTATTAGATACTAGCCTCTGCCCGTGACTTGGTCCGCGTGGAACTTTAGGTAATAAAATATTGATTAATATAGACATCTGAATGTATAAAGTTCATTTACTTATCTATGGAATCTATGGATGGAATTTTGTGTGCGTGTTCCTGTGACTCCGAGAATGGTTTAGATTCACAACTGGTAGGTGACGCTGCGATTGAATTTTAGGATTTTTTTTTATTATCAAGGCAGGCTAACGTGCGCGGACCCGCTAGTACGTAGTCCGGTTAAGAAGTTAAGACCTTGCTAGGTCAATAGCGTAGTCAGTTCAAGAAAAAAGGACCCGCAGTATATACTCAATGACTCGTGCAACTTCGGCCGTGCTAAACCGGTTATTATTTTTGACATGAAGATCTTCTTTTTGACTGACGTATATTTATATGATATCGTAAACTTTTTTGTAACCTAAAAGTAATGAATATTTTAACCATGGTTTTGTTTTTCTAACCCTTTAAGCAGCTTATGCCATATTACAGAATTTTTGCCTATTTAAATTACATTTTGTGATTAATTATTAAAAGTATATATTTACCAAAATAAAAATATCACTCGGTTATAACATACCTTTCTAACAGTGAAACTATGTTTAAAATCGTATCAGTAGTACCAGAGATTATCCTAAACAACAAAACTCACTAACTTTACCTTTTTTTAATATTAGTATAGGTATGAGGAGATTAACCGCTGCTATGTCTAAAATTCAACTTGCTGGAAGAATAGGTCGTGAATGGTAATGAATTCGGTGTACGTCTCCCTAGATACCCTAAACCCTTGCAACCAAACCTCGGGTAACAATAAGCCCGGGCTAGTGTGCTGGGGTAATAACATCATATAATCATAAATTCACAAAAATTATATCTAAATTCATCATTTTTGTATGTATATTTGCATTTATATTAATAATTCTTGCAATATTTTGAATTGTTTATAATTAAGTATTTTATATTTATTGTAATTGACATCATAATAATCTTTCTTAATTTATATTACTTAGAACAAATAAATACTTTTATATAGATATCAAAAATCAAATCACTATTGTATTTTAATAAAGCCATTAAAAGTCAAGATGTACTTCGGATTTGTATATTTTAAGAAGCCTACAAAATAGCTTGGGATGTGACCAATTCATCTCTTGAAAATAACCCATAGTAACATTTCACATTCTTCCTATTTTATTTATCAAACAACTAGCGGATATCCCGTCCGGATAATAAAAAACCTTGCCTAATTGTATACCTAAAGTTCCCCCATGAATCACATTATCTACTAGTGAAAACCGCATGAAAATCCGTTTAGTAGTTTTTGAGTTTATCGCGAACAGACAGACAGACGCGGCAGAGGATTCTGTTTTGTGATGTGTAATGATAATAATAATATACTGTCCTCGTAATATATTTAAAGAATATCTTCTATGCAACGGAATAATTTACATACATCGGGCATTTAATGTAGATGAAAATTGCTCTTTACTTATTATTGCAATGAATATCCTACAAAATATCACAGATTTAGAATGTCCGCAGTAAAAAAATCGTTTTTTTTTTTTGTGATTCAGCTTACAAAGCTTTTTTCACTCTAAGATTGAATCGGTATAATTCAAGTGTATATATCGCTTGAACATTTATGTATGACGCCAAGTTACTAGGTATAGTAAGTACGTTGCACCCGTATGAAGTATAACTCTGTGGACAAAATGTGAAACGAGCAAAATTCAAGATTGCAACGAAAACATGCTTTTTATCTTGAAATGTAGGTATTAAATTGAAAATATCATTACATTATTAAACAGCTGTCTATTATTTATACTAAAATTATAAAGCTGGGGTTTTGGTTAAACGCGCTAATCTCAGGTACTACTGGTCTTGCAGTGTAAGACAGCTCATGTAACGAGAAAAATTATAGGCTATATAATATATAATCACGTTAAGACCAATAGGAGCGCATCACCGATGAAGAATGTTTCAAAATCAGAGTGTTATTCCTTTTGAGAGCTTCCGCTGCGTGTTAGTGTTAGCCCAGTCACTATTCCACGCGAACGAAGCCGCGGGCGGAACCTAGTTCTCAATAATCTCAATATTTATGAGATAAAATGTTTTACAGTCAAAAGTTTAACCTTCTATATGACTAGCTTTACGTAGTGATTTTACTCGTATCATTGAAGTGAATACTTCTTTAGCCGCGTTGTACGATTTTTTATATAGAAAAAAATTTATGGGTTCGCGTCACCAATGACCTCGACATGCTCGTGACCTATTGCGCGTGCGTCAGACTAACGACACGTAGTATATTATATGAGTGTAATATTGATATTTTTCACATGGTTGATTGATTAATAAAGTGTATAAAAATGTATATAACTGTCGTTCGGAGCGTCAATAGATTATAACCAGACCAATATTCAATATATTTCAACTTCCGAATTCCCACTATAACTGATTTAAAAATTCAAAAGAGTATACAGCTATTCGATTGTTTAGAGTTTTCATTTCTGTTGGCAGTGCTTATGGTTGCCTCTTCTTGTTTTTACATTTGCAATTAAGTAAGTTTTGTAAGATGTATTATATATATCAACCGAATATATTATGAGCCCATAAAACCTATTTAGTTACGTGTGATCGTAACTAAATAATCATAACTAAATCTTATAGAAAATAAATCTTCCTACAAGAAACTCGCTAGAAAAGAATATACATTTTAGTTTACATCGTAGATAGCTGTCGTTTTGTTCTTGCGTATAATAAGGCAGCAGATACCATAAATGGTATGCGATTCTCTATAATACTCTCATGCCAGAATCGCAATATTCAAACACGTTACAGTATTCCGGATCATTTCATTCATCGAATAAATCTAAATCCTCCTGCCTTACCTCTAAATCCACCAATACCTTTTGTCCCCCAAAGATTTCTTTAGAGGTTTAATAAATTTATGAATTTAGGGACAAATCGGGATTTGTTGGCGGAATATTAGTCTGTCATGGCATTTTTATATTTTATCCATGATCTTGTGGTATTTGAGTCTATATTTTGTAATGTTGGTCGCATTTTACGTATTATAATTATTTATAAATATAATTGTTATGTATAATTATTAATATTGGACACAAGTAAAGTGGATAAAAAATAATACCACGGAGCATGAATATTGAAATGCCACAAAAACAGCTTGGAAAGTTCTAAAAGAGCTTGTCAAAACGTGAAATTTATCACAAGATACATGTAGAAGAGGGTTATGATATGGGGCAACGCTGATGTTCTTGGTGCTGCAGTTTTCCATAGGCGGCAGTAAGCATTTACCATCAGGTGGACCGTCGGCCCGTTTGTTACCTTTTGGCAAAAAAAAAGAAAGACATAAAAATGTTTTACATATTTCTACCTATTCGTATTGATGCCAATTAAAACTCAATATTTCGTCAACTTTTTAAGACGAATTATCTGGTGTTCGAGAATCTATTTTACATAATTGAATATTCATCCGTGACTTCGTAACTGTAACAAGTGCCCTCATTGCTCACTCCCTTCACAGACCCGATGACTCTGCGGTATGTACAAACTAACTTTTTGATTACATTTCAAGTTTTTAACTTAAAGTCAGGTTTTTAGCGGGATCTCGTCGATTTAATATAGTTGGGTTTTATTCTTAAAGTGATACTTAAAGTGATATTGGACGGCTGGCACACTGTCACGTTGGAACATGGTGTTTTGTTGGTTTTTAGTTGTATTTTTTTAATTAAAATATTTTCACGTAATGCAAAATATTCATTATTATACGGGTGTCTTTACGGCATACCTTGTTTTATTTTAAAATTTGCATTATTTGTTCCCATTTTGTGTTGTATTGGTGATATTTTGCGAAATAAAATTCATTTTTGAGTTTAAGAAAAAAAAAATAGAAAAAGTATAGTATTATGAATTTCACGATGTTACAAATCTACCTGGAAAGCTAGTAGGAGTTAAAACGAAAGAACTAATAAAGTGATATGAGTGATAATTCATTAATAAAGAGTTTATGCTAAATTTGAAAGAATACCTAAAACGTTTAAACGGTTGAACGTTATATTATTAACACCTGTCTGTATTTTTCAAATTAGTAATATGCATTAATGAATTAAAATAGGATTAAAATATGATTTGATATTGGGAAATAATATATAGCTTATGTTATTTACCTAATAGAGAGGAATATCTGTTAAAATTCATAAATTCTTGAAACATTACCACCCATATTCTCCGGAATCGAATAAAAAACTTATTATTCGACTGTCTCTTTTACGTTAGATTATTTAGAGTCTCAGAGAAGCTCCTGTCGACACGCTAAGGTATTATCACGATTACTTACGTTCACTGATAGTAAAGTATCATTATGGCGGTAGAACCCAGGTCGACCATATGCAGTAGACTAGCGTATTATACAGGAACTATATTCGATTGTTTTTTTTTTTCATATTGAACCAACTATGCACTATTTGCCTGACGGAGTTTTAAACTTTCACGGCGCTTTGTGGCGAGCGGTTGAAGCACTCAGCCGAATAACAACTAGTTCAAGGGTGGCAAATTGGCCGAACCTAGGCTTGAGTTGTTGGCTTGAATACTGCGATTTTAAACGAGTTTCATATATCTTTAATTACAATGGGTACAATTAAGTTCTTCTGCATTCGTAGTACGTAAGATTCGCCAGCCGATAGATATTGCCACTCCTAGACTAGTCTAGTTCTCTTACTTCGATAACTTAACGTTTTATGGCAATTTACTGTGAAGGACAGCAACTGAAAAAGCTTCCGTGTTTTATTGCAAAAACGGGTTGTTCGTGCAACATAAAATATGGGAACCTCACGAATCATTAAAGAGCAAGTTTCAGGAATTGGTATCTTTACTCTACCCTCCTAATACATTCCTTATAATCTTATGTTTGTACGTAAAAACTTTGAAAAGCTGGATTTTGTAAAAAGTTAAGATGATTTTAATACCAGAATCTTTGACAAACTGGTCATCCTACGTTTCGGCCATAATAAAACCAGTAAGAGTTTTTTAGGTAATATTTAAAAAAAGTAAAATTACTGTTAGGTTTACAATCAAATCTTAAAACACATTACCGATTTGCCTAATTGTAAATTTAAGCGTCATTTTAAGCGGGTTTTGGTGTTAAAATGCTATTATAGAGTGGATCAATACGTGAACGATGATGATGTCTGGAATTGATTCATAAGTGTAATGTATTTTAAATATAAGTATATTAGAAAGATAAACTCGATTGAGTTTCTTGCCAGTTTTTATCTAAAACTGGGCTGTTTTTCCAAACCGGTGGTAGTTTGGACGTTATAGGCGCCTTCTTAGGGCCTAAATTGATTATAACATTTTTTTATTTTATATTATCAAAATGTAACTTCAGCTATATACATTGAATTATATAAACGGGTCGAATGCTACGTAGTTGTAGGATAGCTGACGCACCAGCACGTTTCGCTGAAGGCAAACTTTGTAATGAAAGAATAAAGTTGTGAACTGGGGCGGTTGTTTTACCGGACGCTTATTTGAGAAGCAAAATTATAAGTAATATTTGTTTTTGGTCAAAAATTTAATTTTCTTTTACCAACTTTACTTAGCAGCGCCTATATTAGACTAAAATTGGAGGGCACAGAAACACCACAAGTCAGTCTGTCATTTATTTTGATTAATGATTAAGTAACTTATCTATGTATAAAAACTAAATTGCTGAATGTATAGTACATAAATTTATTACAGTACCTATGTAATATTAGAAAAATTAAAACGATTTTGATAATATATTTAACACGAATTACGTGATAGAATATAACCTATGGCGAATATAATTACGTTTTTCCATAATATTCCACAAATCTTGTTTACCATGATCGAGTCTCAGATCATCTAAGAGTTTATTTGTGGAAAATGTTTTCATGCTAGCCCATTTTGATTAAAAAAAGGCGTTACTTTGTGGAAATTCATAATTAAATGTTGAAATGGACGTTACTTTGCATTTCCGCCTGGAATTTATTAGTCGTTACCATGTCTAACTACAACAAAAAAAATAGATTTTATTACGCAAGGTGTGCCTGAAAACATTAAATATGTTGCAGCAACATATTTTAACTGATTATATTTTTTTATTTTACACTTACATACCAATAGTGTCAACCTACTTCAGGTTCAACCGTCAACCAAGGACCTGTTTTTTTAAATATTTTTGTTGTTTTAATTACTAATATTTCGCTCTTTCTTTAACTACTTTCAGATTTCATTTTTTTAGGAACATCTCGCACAAATAAAATCAAACGTGTTTTGTCGCAGTCAGACTTGATAGCGGCCAGTCAATTCCAGACAGAAGTGCAAAGTAACGTCCGCTATAATATTTACTAGCCAATTCATAACAGGATATTATGTTGCTCGGGCTTAGTTATTGAAAAAGGAATTTAAAATTAAAACGTGGCGCCATTTATAATATATCTATAACAGTTCGTCATACAGTGTTTTATGAAGAATCCAATTTAAAGCGCCATCTATTCGAGACCCATGATACTTACAATTTATAACAATAATCAACATTGATAATCATTTAATTTGTAATTTAAAAGTATTGAGGCCATTAATCGAAATATAAAGTAACATATCCCTCAAATTGGACCAAATTATACATAAATGCCAACGTTTTATAAAGATCGATTGAGTACTTTCGAAGTTAATTTGGACAAACATAATTACATTGGATTTTTATATATTAAGATTATGTGGGTAATGATTAGGTAATGCGTAAACTAAATCGAGCCAGTTTCACGAATCGTTTCCTCGGATTATTCGACCGCTGATGTACCGCGGGCGGTCTCTTGTATAGTGCTGAGCAAATACGATAAAATTACGACACCCTAAAACGGTGTGGGCAGGCAGGACGATAAAAATTTAACGACAGCTGTCTCGGCATTAAAAGAAGGCGTAGTTAGGCTGAAAGCCTCCGCAGCGCGATCGTAAACTTGATCGACGTATATCTAGCGCGAGAATGTTCCCGTGACGTCATCACAACCATCTACAGTCACGGCTTAAACTTGTAACCCATATAAAGGTAATTTTCAACTACAACAAACTTTTCAGGATAGCAAATCCATTAGACATTTAATATATATTTCGGCTACAACTGGATTACTCACGGATTCAAATGCTTTTATTTTTATTTGATAAAAACTATTGTCAATGCTAACAAGTAAGTTACAAAATCCGTATATAGTAATAAACCCTAGTAGCATCTCAATTACATAGGCATTCACAGTTCGGTTCTACTCGACAATGCTCTGATCTCGTTTGGCAATGAACACGCTCTCGCGAGTCGGTTACTAATACCCCGCGACGCGCTACTCTCTTCGCCCGGACATCGTTCTCTTATCGCATCGTGCTTTCTAATTTAAAATTTCTGTGGTTAATACTCTGCTCCTAAAGGTAATAACGTGATATTGTGCCTAATAATCTTTTCTAAATAGGTATATCTTATTAATTTAATACTATAAATGAGAAAATTTGTGTTATTTTTAGGGATATCTGTTATTTTCTCACACAAAAACTATTGAATGGAATTAGATGATACTTTATAGCAATACAGCTTATATATCGAAACAACACACGATTTATGAATGTATTGTTTAAATTAGCGAAAATATGACTACGATTATCAAGTAGATTTACTTGAAGGCAATAAATAGTGGTATTATTTATAACGGTATAAACGCAAACGAAATCGCGGGCAGTTGCTATTTGCCTATACATTATAAAGACATTTAAGAAGCCGTGGTGATCGAACGATTATCGAATCGGATGTCCGCAGGTTCGAACGCCGGCATGTACGATCAAATTTATCATAATCACGTACATTTACTTATTTAAATTGGTAACACTATCGGCTGCCGATAAAGGAAAAAATTATGAGGAAACCTGAACTTAAGATATGTTCTTGTAATGCTACTATGTATGGGAAAACATAAAACTCTGGATTTCTCAGAGTTTGAAACCGCCAATACGTCGTGGACTGGTGTCGGGATTGTGTTCATTTCTTCCATCGGGACCTTTGGCTCTGCAGTGGTTCTCTTTCCGGATTATATAATTATTCTATACACAAGCGATTATTTATCTAACAAAAATCAACTGATAAATTTGAACGTCCATTTGTTCAAAGTAATCTGTGAAATAGCCGAATAGATTTTGACAATATTTTAATTAGCAGGTAGAAGGTTTTTCAGAATACTAACTAGGCTATATATTATATATCATTTCTAAAGGTCTAATCAGTAGTGATAATATTATAATCATTGTATTACACATAGTGTCTGTGCTTTTAATTTATTCGACAGAGATAATAATTCGATGTTGAAATATTGACAACTGAACAAAACTTCAAGAAACATCTTGAACGGATAACTCATTGCAGTTGTCTACTTAATATTATTAGTAAGTAGTAACGAATGAAAAATTAAACAAACTATTACTTTTTGACAGATATATGCTCGTAGTCACTTTATCAATAAGGTATCTTAATAAACCGGTATTTACATAGATATCAATTGGTGTAAGTTTTTTGATATCTCTTATGTCGGTCAAGATAATAATAAGGGTTGTGGGAATATTCAAATTTACGAATTACTCACTGACGAGTTGACTCTCACTCAATTCAATTCGTATTTTCGAAGGATTGATTGAACTATTCAAATTATTGGAACGAAGTTCCTTATCGCGCGTTGTGAACGGGGGCTAGACGGAAAAAATTCTTACGAAAAGTTGTCACGACACATTTTGCTATAGTAAGCTATTGTAAGCTGTGCGACGTCGCATGTTTCTCTGTCTGTCTCTTTCTCTCTCTTATAGAAAGCAAGCCAGATATTTTCATTTCTATTTCGCATTGAACAGTGTGGTGTCGCGACGATTATTTTTGTTGAGTGTATACTGATTTTTTGTAAATAATAAATAATAATTTAAATAAAATAGAATCCCAAACATATGTTTCCTACTTCAGTTACCACAAGCCAATTATTACGAAAATTGAGCCTACTGATTAAGTTTATATAACATTATATTTGTTAATAATAAAAAAAATATTATTATAACTTAAAAAAATCAAATTTTATTACAATTCCTTCACTAATTAATCGAAAGGAACTTCGTTCCATCCGGGTGTCCCTTGACACCTCTCAAGTTTTTTTTTTTACTAATTTGCACTATTCTAAATATGAATTTAATAATTATTTGTAATTTTAAAGTTATACGAACGAAGCAGATTATTTAAATTGGTTGAATGATTCCTAATTTCAAATAAATAATAATGTTCGTATTGTAATTCTTTAAAACCCTTCCATTTTTATGTGTAAGCGTGCACGTGTGTGTGGGTGATCGTGTAGTGTTGTAGCAGTTATGTAAGTTTTTGTGTCACTGTCTTAATAGATCGGTGAAGCAGTAAAGACCTTTCCAGGTCAACAGCGTTTACATTTCGAAAAAAAAAGTGGCACTATATCGCGCAAGCAACACACTCAAGGGCTCCCTACCGAGGGATCGAACCTAGTCGTATTGTAAACTAACGGATTGTAAAACTATATGCAAAGACATAGTAGTAATTTATTAACATTAACGAGTTTAAAATAATTTAGGAACCACTGGCATATAACAAAACACTACCAGTCGCTTGAGTTAATAAGTTAAGTTTATCTTACAACTATCTCATATGTACAAACTCCAAAGAAATAAGATGTTCTAAGTTAGCTTTCAGAAGGAACTACTTCTCTGATCATAGATAACATATGAATATTGGTTAAGCTTGGTTGTAGATAAAAATGGAATGCAGTAACCATTTAAGGTTTGATGAACTTCGTGTATATAATAATGAATTAACAACAGATATTATATGAATACAAATTTCTTTAGACGCGTTGAGCGTTATTTTTATGGTAGATGATAAATTTATGATTTCGCGTCATGACATGTTAGTAAGCGTGACCGAACACATTGCGGTTGTGCGGGTTGCGTCAGACAAGCGACGCGTAGTATACAAGCCTATGTACATGTAATATTGTTATATTGTATTTAGAATATGCAGCTCCGCATATCTTTGATTAATTAATGAAATGTATAAGACGTATATAATCATTGCTCGGAGCGCCAATATATGTGAAAATCAGAATATATATAATAATTAAAATTTACAAAACATAACATTTCATTCATTCAGACTATAATTGGTTCATGAATTCAAAAAAGAACTCAGTTATTCCTTATACTAAGTTTTCATTTCTATCGACAGTCCTTATGACTGTCTCGACTTTTTATAGTTCTCTCATTTTTGAATATTTTATGCAGTTTACACGTGACAATTGCATCGTGTCCTCATTTTGATATATACATAAGTACTAATTTTCTATTTAATAAATTTTAAATTAAAGGACAATATTCCACACACGGCCAGTCAATGCCAGTTGAAGTGAATAAGTAAATCACAGGATATTAAACCGTTAGGCACACGAAAATCACAAGTATGTGATTTATTGGAAACTAGAGTGGATTGGAAGGCTTATAGGCCCTACGATTTTCGTGAATGTGGGTATTTCCTAATATAAGCATAGTTTTCGGTAGTCTGGAGAAGCTGTTAAAGCCTTGCTAGACCAATAGTGTAGTCACTTCGAGAAAAAAAACCTTAAATGCAGAATTCATAGTCTTGCCTAAATTTCATTTGGATAAACTCCATCAAAACATAATTTACGACATCAGACTGTCCAACATACCTAATAAACGACTGTCACAAATCTATTCAATGTTTAAATTTGTTTGATGGAACATATTCGTATTTCAACCAATTTGGGATGCATCCTTATACTCAAATTAGTCGTAACACGTAAATAATTTTTCGTTTCATTATAATCTGTTAACAAAACTCAAAGATACTTTAATATTACACATTTATCTTTATTGCTTAACCCTAACAGAGAAGCGCAGGGAAGAGATAATTAAAACAAACTTCAGTAACCCTCTCGAATACTAAATAGTTTAAGGTGCGGTGTACGAAAAGTCAGACATTATTAAACAATGTTTGCGGATTTTCTCATATCACGACCAGGTGTTAAAATAGAAATAAATTAAATTAAATTAAAATTATAAAAGTTCCGGGACGCTTCCAAAACACACCGGTAAATAAATTATGGGAAATAAGAGCAGGAAGCAGTAAATAACCAAGCGGGACCTAGATAGATGCCGTAAGGCTTTGCTGTGGTTGGTTGGATCACTTTATTTTCCTTTAGCAAAAAGCTCAGGTTTATGTAGGATTCGGATTTCGTTTCTTCAAAATACAGTCATAGTTGCTACATCTAAGTTATCACCAATATATACTTTTTATTTGATATCTGTTTTTCATAATTTATTTTATTACACTATATTCATGAACTCTATTTACTCTGTGAGTAGGAGCCATTAGATGTTGTAACGGTTAATGAGAACATAAATATTATCAGTTTAACGATACAAATAATTGGATGTACACAAACAGTCAGTTCACGCGTTTCTGCGAAATAAAATAAATAATATAATTGCCGAATACTTATGTTTATGCCATGAATACTCACGAAACAATTCCACGCATTACCAGAACACTAGAGGCTAAATGTGTAAACTAATATTTATCGAAAATAAATCCCCCGTATAAAAATATGATTGTGGTTTATATTTGATGTTGTTTTGTGAGCGGAAGGCGCGAGACGCGAGGCGATGCGAAGCGGCAAAGAGGCGAAGGCGAAGCGAGCACTCAGCCGCCCGTCGGCTCGGGCACTGCCGGCGGACGCACGCGGCACGGCGGGACACAACCGTCTCAGTGTCTCAGTGCCTCGGTCTCGCGACGTCTCGTCTCCACGCTTCTAGACAATCAACCTAACCATTTTCACAGGTATCTCTGATCTATTTGAGGATATATTAAAACTTATATTATTAATGCATTGCTTCTTAGTACCTAACTTATTGCTCCAAGCTGTTACGAGAACTAATTTCAATTTAAAATCCTGTTTATTCATGAATGTTTAATTTAGTCTTTATTATATATACAGATTTTTATTAGAGCTTTTGCTCGTAGTAACTGTACTTTAAATCTTGTTTTATTAAACACGCTTTCTTGTATATATGTGGATTTTTTTTTAATTTTGAGTAAAATCTACGCTTAGAAGACAATGAAAAATAACGCAAAACGCAGAAAAAGAAGATGACGAGACACAAAATAGCAAAAACCAGTTCGGTTTATGTAATAAATTTTATACACGATTTAAATGTATAAAAGAATTCCCTTAACGTTATAAATAGTTACAATCCCATACAGATACTTATACCCTTATAAATTGCCTTGAAAATTTGTGACTGTAAATGTTTGTAATTATTAATATACTCGTGCATTTAAAACGAAAAACGTGGGCCACCAGCAAAGAATAATTGACACATTAATAGTTGCACTAACAATTTTATTGCACCGCAATTGATATAGATTGACGTGAGTTATTTCATTGAAAACCACTCTTTATACACTTTCTACAGTTATATATTGCATACGTCCCACGTCTTCGTTTCACATCTTTCAAGACAATTTGTGAGATTATAGGAATCTCTATAACTATTTAAATCTTCATGAAGGTATGATAACTTATGCTATATCTTTGAAGTCAAAACTTCTTTAGACACGTTTAGCGGTATTTTGTTAGGATATAAACTTATGGTTTCTCGTCAGCGATATATTATTAGCGTGACCGACTGTGCATTGTAAGAGTGCTTACAGCGCTCGGCCGCTTGGCAACAATCTCAAAGATGCCAAAGTGGCCGAATCTCAGCTTGGGTTGTTGCCTTGGGTGCAACAATGTGAATTATTACTAAGACAAATGTCCCACACGCATATCTCACGAAGTCAAACATCTATTTTGTATCTAAATACTAAGTACGTTGGGGACTCCATTTCGACGTGAGTTGAAGCTTTTGTATAACGAAAGACTATTTGAAATGTATTGGACAATTTTTAATAGCGCGCATACAACACGGAGTGAGAGTACAGCTGTTAAAGAAATATCTACTACAACATACGTTTTATTCTGAATTCAGTATTTCAAACTGCAGAAAAACACTCCTGTGTTAAATACAACAATTCAATACACAATATTCGCAGTTATATAATCTGTTATATCAATAATATTTATACTTCATTGGTTTAGCATTTAACCACAATCCCATCTGATGTTAAATACTCAATGTGGTCTATGAAAATGGTAAACGGCATAATAATATAATAATATGACATAATAATGGAAGAGATTTTTTTTTACCGACTTTAAAAAATGAGGATGTTCTCAATTCGTCTGTATTTGGTTTTTTATGTTTGTTACCTCATAACTTTGAACTAGGTGAACCGATTTTGGTGATTATTTTTATTTGAAAGCTGGTGCCTCCCCTTGTGGTCCCATGTTAATTTGGTCTAGTTCGGACAACAACATCCAATGCAAAACTATTGTCAAAGATGTACTTCAAGGGTAGTTTGATGAGAGTTTGGTTAGGTTCTGAATTTGGGATCCGTGACAAAGTAACACAACATTCAAGAAACAAGCCTATTCCTTACTTAAGGACCGACAACGCATTTGTGATTCCTCTCGTGTCGCAGCTGTCCATGGGCAGTGGTGATCACTTACCATCAGGTGACCCGCATCTTTTAGTAAAATATATTTATATACACTAAAAATGGAACAATAAAGTAAATTTAAAAAAAAAAGAATTAACCGACTTCAATATTAATCAAAGGCATAAAAATAAGGCACTAAAAATCGGAAACTAAATAGTTTATCAAATTAAATAAAAACTAATGAATATGTGCTCATGTAGATAATATGATTATCGGTTTCGAGTATCGATTATTTGATAAACTATTTATTTTCCGCTTTTAAGTGCCTTATTTTTATACCTTTGATTAATATTGAAGTCGGTTAAACCTTTTAGTGAAAATTTACTTTATTTCTAAATACACTACTAGATATGGAACACCGCCATCTGTTAAATAGTTATTGAAGTATTTTATAATTAGCGCTTTTCAGTTATTTACAGAAATCATTGTATTATATTTTTGGACCATGCCATATCATTGTGTTTGATGAAAATAATGAACTTTAGAGAGTTTGTGGTTTATTTTTTACTGAAAGACATGATTGTAATTATACTAAAGTTGATTGAATTGCCAATACTAATGTAAATTGATTATATAAAAATGAATCTTCAGCTATAATTTTCTAACTCACAAAATAAAGGTGACAGATCTAACACATAGCAGTTCATTTAGCCAGTTTATAACCACATACTAAAGTACACGGATAAAATCTATACTAATATTATAAAGAGGTAAAGTTTATGAGTTTGTGACGTTGTAGGGGGTAATCTCAGAAACTACTGGTCCGATTTGAATAATTCTTTCAGTGTTATATAGCTTATTTATCGGGAAAGGTTATAGGGTATATACCATCGCGCTAAAGTCAATAGGAAAGGAGCAAACATGAAATATGTTTCAAAATCGGGATTTTTTCCTATTGAGAGCTTCCGCTGCGTGTTAATGTTAGCCCAAAGTATTTATTCCACGCGAACGAAGTCGCGGGCAGAGGCTAGTAAAATATATACATGGTGTTGTTCTACAGGCTAAACAAAAGATACGAGTGTCTCATATACAAATTAAGTATTTGATTATATATCGTAACTCGGTGTTCCAACGTGTATTTTTAACGCTAAATTACCCAATGTGGACCAAAATATGATAAAAAATAGCAATATTGACGATAGGAATTAAGAACAGCAAAATAAAATCTATAATTACACTTATGAAGGTGTGTGTAAGTTATTAATCAATAATATCCTTGCTAGCTTACTAAAAGAGTCGTAGTGGTCCAGTAGTTAGACCGGTGGAATATTAATCTGATGTCTGCTGGTCCCAACGCGGGCGTGTACTAACAAATTTTTCAGAATTTGCGTACAGTCACTCATTTAAATTGGTAAAACTTTTGACTGTCGGTGATGCGAAACAATATGAGGAAACCTAAACCTGAAAAATGTTCTTGTACTTCTATTATAAATGGGAAACCAGAACTATTGATTACTCTGAGTATGAAATCATCAGTACATTGTGGACTGTCTTGTTGATCATGCCGAAGACTCGGGAAGAGGCCTATGGGCCTGCAGAGGGTCTCTTACAGGCTGATGATAATGATGAAGTTCCTTGCTTCACCACAACCATAATCTAGGTAATCATGTTTCTTTTTGACAATTTCTTTTGTAGATTACAAAAGACTATTTTTATGTACAAGCGAGTTATAATATAATTGACATTGAATTGAAATGTGAACAGGAAAATCTTTATGTTAAAAAATAAAATTTTAGACAGACATGTTCCTTCATCGTTGGGATGTGTAATTCTCGTAATGTGACTTAGAATGACGTCGGATGACTGCTCCAAGAATATTTAATTGCCTTGTGGTTATAACGTTACAGTCAGAGCATACTCGTAGCACCCCCGTGAGTTATTTACAAGGCTTACTTGTAATTACTCGAGGATTAAATCCCAAGCTACCAGCGGCCACACGCGACTTAATCTGCTTACTTATTTATATAATTTGTAATACCATACATCATCTTCTAGTAATTCTTATGGGTTTTTACAGTGCATGCCGAGATAGCTTGAGATAGGTAACTTACTTGACACTCGATTTTGTTTTTTGGTATAATTTAATTCTTCTATCTGTGTGTATGTGGTTGAACTTCTTCTAAACGGCTGAACTGATTTTGATGTAATTTTTTGTGTATTGAATTTGTAATTGGCGCTGCGATTGAATTTTAAGTTTTTTAAATATCAAGGTAGGACAACGTCCGAGGTGCCCGTTAGTATTTCTATAAATTATTGCTTATTTGTTACCATAATAATAAGTCTTTACCTATGAAATCGCCGTTCTGTAGTACTGGCCATTTCAAATCAAAATAATTTTTGTTCGGCTAAGAATTCTAATTTCAAATTAATTTTATATTAAAAACATGGAATTATTTTTCCAAAAGTAGTCATTTGTTTATTAATTAGTGTTACATTTTCATCGCATTTCAATTTTTTCTGTCATCATGGATATGTTAAAAATTCGAGTAATTATGGAATATGAGTACCGTCATGGTATCAACGCGACACAAACGGCACGCAACATCAACGACGTTCACGGAGCTAAAACTACAAACCAACGCACTACCTGTTATTGGTTTGCTCGCTTCCGTTCTGGAAAGTTTGATCTGAAAAATTAACCTCGCGGTCGTCCGAAGACTTTGGTCGATAATGACGAATTAAAGGCGATTGTGAAAGCTGATGATACACAATCCACGGCTAAATTAGCAACAGCTTTCGACATTAGCATCAAAACAATATTGGTCCATTTGCGTCAAATTGGCAAGGTAAAAAAGCTTGACAAATGGATGCTGCACGAACTCAATGATCGCCAGCACAAAGTACGGTGTCTTGCACTGCTCAACAGACACACAAATTAAGCAATTTTGAACCTCATTGTTACCTGAGATGAAAAATGGATTCTGTTTGATAACCGCAAGCGCTCAGTAAGTTGGTTGGATCCTGGTTCAGTACCTAAACAATGCCCTAAACAAAAACTTACCCCTAGAAAAGTGATGGTCACTGTTTTGTGGTCTAGCGCCGGTGTGATTCATCACAGCTTCTTACCAAACGGGATGAGCATTACTGCAGATGTGTACTATGAAGAACTGAACACAATGATGGAGAAGCTGGCACATCTCCAACCAGCATTGGTCAATCACTCGTCTTCGCTGCTCCTGCACGACAACGCGCGACCTCATTCTGCACAGCAGACGGTATCCAAGTTGCAAGAACTGGGGTTGGAAGTTCTCCGTCATCCGTTCTACTCACCAGACCTTGCGCCTACAAACTACTACTTTTTCCAGAATTTGGATAACTCCTTGGCGGTAAAAAATTCAATACCCGAGAGGCAGTACAAAATGCCTTTGAAGAATTTGTTGCCTCCCATCCAGCTGATTTCTTTAAGTAGGGCATCAATAAACTGCCACTGGGTTGGCAAAGATGCATTAATTGCATGGGTGATTACTTCGCTTAATACAAATAAAATATACATGAAAAAAATTCGTTTAAATGTTTTCATACAAAACGGCAAGTTCATAGGTTAATACGTAATATATAAACTTAATTACTGTGAAGTTTTATCAAAACCTGTAAGTGGTTTTTGCGTTTTCATAAACTGTTTTGTTTATAATATTAATAGGATGCGTTTGAGCATGTGCACATATGGGCTCTGATAACACTGGAATCTCGAGTAAAAGAGATTAAGATATTTGTGATAGTAGGACTACGTACATTATGAATAATACTTAAGTAATTGAAGTCTTTATCTCAATAGTTCACACTCTTACTGATCAATATTACAAGAATATATATTTTTTTACCGACTGTATATCGAAGCACACACAGGGCGCACTAAAACTTTTCAGAACTGGCCATTTACGTCAAGAATATTTAAAAAACAATTACAATATTGCATACATGTTTTGTTTTATCTAGGCAAAATGTTTGTATAGTCCGCGTTATAATTTTTGGCCGCTCTGAATATAGCTTTAAGTTCTTGCTCATAGTACAATCAAGGTTAATGTTAAGAATATAATATTGAGGTGGTCGTAAATCACCTCTATCCGTAATATTTGTATAATTGTGTTTTAATTACAAGGCCTTATAGTATTATTATTACGAATATATTGATATAACCACTAAAACTATTTTGCGATCTTATTAGACTCTGTCGTGTCAATATTCCGAATAAACTCTATCGTTCAGAGTCTACTCGGTGACCGTTCCGATCAGAGTCTATGATGTTACTGTTTTTGAACAAGTTCATGTTCCTTATTTAAGGGTCTCGCAGCTGTAATGGGCCGATACACGCGCTCTACGCGTGTGGCTCGCTTAAAGTCGAAATCAGCTCGACCGAGACCCCTAGTATGCGCACGTTTGAGAGATAAGGCACATGGATTCGTTCTTTTGTCATTATTTCCCTAGACCGTGGCATTGACATAGATTTATTACATCTTGCACAATTTAAAACAATACTTATCCCTAATAAATTATAAATCTATTCGTTCCTTATTGTCCATATAACTTATTGCTAACACTGTTTCTACAAACTAAAACAATATGTACTGCAACTAAAGGGTAATAAATCTACGCGCTTTCACGTCCTATTCCTATTCACTATTTAAAACTATTCAATGTCACTAAGTGTCTTGCACATGCTCGCTGTCCGTAACAGTTAATATGTGCAATTTATTAGCTTTTAATGGATTATGACATTAAAAAAAACGAAGATTCACTTTATAATTACACATTCCCTAAGAATAGGATTTGTTGTTTGGTCTCTAGGTGTAATGATATTCAGTGCGGTGTAATAGTGGGTTGCTTATATAGTCTGAATACCGCACGTTGTAATTAACACTTGCATTTATTAGAGACACTATAGAATATTAATTTGTAACACACTAAGTGACGTCCGCGACTTCGTTCTCTTTTATTTTCTTTATTGTAATTTTATCAATATTACTTAGCTATTAAAAAAAGCAAGATATAAATAAACAATACACTAAAACGTTGTATAAGCCCTAATAACAGGCTGTCCAAAACAGTTTAAAAAATCAGTAAATACAAATAAACAAACATATCAATTTTTTAAATAATACATGTATAGATAAATGAATGTCTAGTCGTCGGTTGCTCATAACTTAATTAGAAAGTAGTCAACGCAGTTATATATTAGATGATTGAATCAATGAAAGAAAAGGCAATTAAACGAGAAACAAAGGTGAAGTTTTCTTTGTGTATCGTTCTAGCCTAAACAGATATTTTAGAATTTGTTACAATAAGTACATTTTAGAAAGTCACTTAAGCGTACTGGCCTCTTTATTAATTACAATTTCGAAATCTGTCCGTATTATATTCGCTCTATCTGGTTAAGATATGCGAACATTTTCCTATATTCTAGTTAAGCTTTCATAACACGATAAAATTAGCAGAAATAAATACATTATTTTTATTTTACTTAGATAACTGTTCTTTTGTTACCATAAATAAATAAATGCGATATTTTTATCCGATTCTAGTATGTTACAAGTTCTATTAAGAGAGAATCTATTATAAGCAATAATGCTTCTCGAATTTGATAGTACATTTAGATATTTTTCATAAATATAGAACATCATCTAACGAATACTCAGGTATTTAAGTAGTTACTACGGAAGAAATACTTTGTACTGTATTTAAAGATTATAAAATAGTATAGAGTTTCTAATGCGACTGTAACAAACATTTGTGTGAATTGTTTGTTACGATTGTTCGACCTCGATGAGAGATATATACCTTGATATAGCCGGAAACATGTCGAAGTTATGTCTCAAGAACTACAGTATAGAGTTCATTTTGCAAACAAAAGGTAATCTATCTATATAAACAACGGCAACTTGATTTACAATCCATCATCAATCACCGCTGTGATGCTGACCTGTGATCCTCTCTCCTGAATCCGAACCATGAAAAATTAAACGACAGTTACTATGGCGCGTTTAAGGAAGTGATTCAGTTGCCCCCAGTCCGTTAGTGGTATCCGCCGCAAAATACGAAACCGTACCTAACGCTGCTCGCTACAAGACGCCCGCGACATATTTTTACCGATCCTCCCAATGAAATAACGGCAGCAAACGATCAGTACCAGCCTGTCTCTCCACACAGAGCGTGATCACGCCCACCCCAGTTTAACCACAGATCACACCGCCGGGGTCTGGAGGTAAATTTTGTTCCCGTACACCAGATTAGGACCCCCTCGCCAGTGACTCAAGCCTAGATCCTAGATTCTCGGCGTGGAGCCCTTGAGTGCGCTGCTCGCACGATACATTGGCACAAAATCTTACATCACTGCAACAACATTACACATATTACCTCCACACATGTGCACGCATACACGCTTATACATGAAGGGTCTTATTTTTTTCCCTTATGTGCTCTCTTGAGCCAGTTGTCAAATAAAATCGGCTGAGTGCCTTAAGCGCTCGCCTTAGTAGTCCGGTGAAGCTGCTAAGACCTAGGTCAATAGCGTAGTCAGATCGAATAAAAATGAGGATCCAGTTGGGTCCAGACACGGCTAACGAACTGCCACCGGTTATTGAATATATATATACACCGACTGATTCTAAAGTTCAATATGCCCTAGTACATGGTGGACGCTTATTTCCAGCAACGTCGTTATTACAATTTTTTTTACGAACAAATAACCTCTCTGACTTATGACTTATCTGTACACACTGTAGCTCTGTGCCTTTGTTTAATCGTGTGAGGAGTCGTTATGTTTGGACCATTGATTCACAAATAATAAATATCGGAGGCTTACAGGTACGCTTGTGTGTGTGTCTGTCTGTATCAAGCGAGAGTGTGGGTGGAGGGTGGAAGGTGGATGGGGAGGCTTAGTTAAATACAAAGGCAGGGATTTTACACGCGGACCGCAAAATGCAGTCGCTGTTATTACAAAATGTAGCGGAAGTTAATAACAGACTTTTAGCTTTTAGCGTTGTGGTTAAACGTTTTACCAAAAAAAAAACCATATGATTTAACTGTGATGTGATAAAAAAATTGTATTCGAATATAGATGATCGGGACGCACTAAAAGTTAACTAAGCAATAAGTCGTCGTGGTCTCGGGACTTGATCGGTGGAATTTCAATCCGATGTCCGCTGGTTCGAACTCTGACGAGGGCTAATGAATTTTTCGGAATTAACATACATTTATACAAACGGCAATATGTCGTGGGCTGGTGTGATGATTTGTCTATACTTTTCTCCGAGAAGAGGCCTTCAGTTCTGCAATGGGACTTATACAGGTTTACGATGATGACAATAATAACTAAAAATGTCCGCAACGAATAACAATAAAACACTATAAACTCCTCAGATAAGACTTTATTGTTTCTCAAAGTATTTCCCTTAGCTTGAAAGCAGTGTTTCATGCGAATAACCAAATTTTAAAGCTATTTATGTTACTCCTTCGAGATGACTTCGAGAACATATGTTTTATACTGTTCAACAGTACCTTATGATGTTGAAAATAATAAACCGACTGAATAATTATTGACTTGATTGATATCGATTCATATAAATTTTTATGACGATTTGTTGAACGATACACAAGTCGATATACTGCAACGCCCCCTAGTTGCGAGTCACAGCAACATCCTCGAAAAGCGCTAAAACACGACAAACTTTCATTATCTAGTAACAACCACCCTCATATAGAATTGGATTTTATTTTGCAGTTTGTTTGTAAGACGCCTTAACAAAGCTCGTAAAAAGTTTGTTTCTCCTTGCAAGCGTTTAAAGGATTTGGTAAGTCGTGGGTACTTTATGAACAAGCCAACATGTGTTACACATACATTTACGAAACTTAACAGCAAGTAACATTTCACTTATCATTATAAGATCCTCCTCGGCTGTACACGGGTACAATGTTTTGAACGAACTATTTTTTAACACTTGAACATTATTTATAGTTCATAAAGTTCACAGACGTGTTTTAAACCTCTTCCCAGAAACAATTTTTTTTCATTATGCATAACTTTAGATCTATGATATCTTCAAAGATAATGAATGAAAAGATACGATGTATATATCAATTCTGATTTACATTAAACTGACATGATAATTAACATTTTTACCAGAGTTATAACAAAGCTTTGAAAAGTAAAAAAATATTTATTGTAAAACCATGATTCATCTTATATATATTTACAATTTACGATGTCGCAAATAAACAAAAAATTAAAATCGTAATCCGCCATTTTGAGATCTCTGTCTTAATAAATCAGCCGAGGGGTTAACGCGAGCAAAGTTGCGAACATAACTAGTTAGTTATAAAGGACACTGCTCATGAATATGACATGTAAGGTAATGTTACCCTTCTGTATAATTATACTAGCCACTGCCCGCGACTTTGTTCACGTGGGATAGATAGATATTTTGGACTAACGCTAACACGCAGCGAAAGCTCTCAAGAAGAAAAAGATCCCTGATTTTTAAACATTCTTCATTGGGGTCCACTCCTATTTTTCTTAGCGTAATGATATATAGCCTATAACCATTCTTGATAAATGAGCTATATAACATTGAAACATTTTTTTTAATCGGACCAGTAGTTTCTTAGATTACCCTAACATCGTCACAGACTCACAAACGTTACCTGTTTATAATATTAGTATAGATGTCGAACTTAAAAACGGTTTGATCGATGCTTACGAAGTTTTATACATGGAGAATTTTATTTAATAAAGTAAATTTTCAAAAAAAAGAATTAACCGACTTCAATATTAATCAGAGGCATAAAAATAAGGCACTGAAAACCGGAAAATAAATAGTTTATCAAATTAACCAAATTTAATGAAACATATGAATATGTGTGCTACCAAGAGATGTATTGGAAATCGGTGCCACTAGCTTTCAAATAAAAAAAGAATCTTCAAAATCGGTTCAGCCAGTCCAAAGTTATGAGGTAACAAACATAAAAAAAAAAAAAAAACATACAGTCGAATTGATAACCTCCTCCTTTTTTTGAAGTCGGTTAAAAATTACAATACTACTGGCGACATCTATTTTTTTCCTGAGGAACTAAATTGGCAAGCTCGTACTTAAGAAAGTGCTACCACATGTTACCTAGTCACCCACACCTATCGATGGCGCTACTGGTATGTTCATCTAATCATTTTAAACCGTTAGCGACCATATAATTGTATATCATAAATTCACTATTAAAAACTATCATAACGTGTGTTAGAAGTTGAAGTTAAACAAATCATAAAATAATGAATAAAAATAAGCAACTTGTTAATAAAAATATTAACCACATAAACTTTAAAAGGCGACAAAAGAATGAAACGGAATTTCTTATTTATCTATAATTAATATAAAAGAAATTAGAAGCGTATAAATAATTAAAAATAATTAAAACAAAAGACATGGTAAATGTTGTGAAACAATATTTTATAAATTAAATTGACTATATAAGTGATATACTTAAACAATATTCATTTATTTTTTAATAGATTATGGATAATACCATTTTATACGAAGAGTAGTAAGTTTTACGCACACGACGTGATCTCTTTTTACAAAATTGTTATCTTATTGTTACTTTGAACTCAACTTTTCTTAAAATGAATAATTCTAAAGCTAGTAATAAAGTTAGTCAAGTATCTTACAAGTTTTTTATATCACCAGATCATCATTCATATTTTGGATATACTAAATTTAATGATTTTACAGTTCAACAATTAACATTTGGCTTTTAAACACAAATTTACTCTGGCCCTTTCTATTTTGTCCTCAACATGTTTAATGGATGATCGTTTGTGTTTTATACAATATAATACGCGAATATCAATTATTAGTTTTTGTAATACTAAATGATAAGAGACGATTTTATAGTTCATGTATAGACTATTTATATAACTACTTAAATCCCGAGGTAACTAACAGAGAAAACCCAATAACATGGGTCTTATAAAACATTTAGGACCTTAATACGTTTGTAAAAAAACAAGTTATCATAGTACTAGCTATGGACCGCAGTCTTACATGTTTAATTTGTTAAATTTTGATTTAATAGGAAACTCTTAAAATACTGTTGTGCCCTAGGAAAAAATGGAATTGAAACCGACTTCTGAGATTTATGATATAAAAGATAAACAAGAAATGAGAACTTTAGCTATTACTGCGGCCACAATAATATTAAATTCCATTGTGCGTACTTATATTAACTTCCTGGAAATCTTTTTATACGCAAAATTGTAACAGGATTTTTTGCTAAAGTAAATATAAAGCACATCTCTGTCGGAAACCGCGCACGAGAAGTCATTTCTGTGATTTACTTGGATAAGAAGGTAGGAAACAATACTCGTATATTTATGTAGGAACTACACTTAACTTGGACTAGGAAATAATAATTTACCCACACATCTTCCTGTATTTATTACCACTATAATACTATATTATTATGATATACTAGCAACCGCTCGCGACTTAATCTGTGTTATAGGCTTGACGAAACGATTTTGGAGTATAATAATGTCAAATATACTGACATGCATTAAGAAAAAAGAAGAGAAGTGGAGAAGATCAAATATTGGAGCAGAATGTGTACACTTCATATAATTACCGTGATCTTTGATACCGGTTTGTTTACGATTTTCTTAATACTATATCGTGTATTGTATCTTTCATACACATGTCGCTAATTAAAATATCAATCTTTATTTTGACATAAACGTAAACTTAGTGATGATCCAACGGTCACCACTCTATCCATGAAATATTTAATATACATTTGCACGATAAAATCATCATATAGCGGAATAGATTTTTGCCCAAAGGTAGCAGCTAGCCAGATGGGTATAATAAATAACCTTACCAGCATGGTACTGTTCTATCACGCATTTTTTCTTCACCGAAAGACCAACCTCGTTGCAAAATGTGAGGCTATTTCGACTAACAGGATGTCTGAACACGCAAACAATTAAACCATTTTCTCTATAAAGTTTGATATATTTTTTAATAAAATTGATTGCATTTTTAATTGCGTTACAATTTACTACATAAATAATTCGCTTACCTTTACATAACAATAAGTATTTAAATCTTTTTTAAACTGACATCCCTAATGCTGTGGCATTTTATTATGTTTATAACACGACAATAAAGCTCTGTGAGGAGCGGCATTATGCTTCAACTCTTCCATATGTTTTATTTGACAAGATATTATATTCTTTCATAAAGTTATTATTGTTTTTATTTCGCTGATGTCACACGTGTCGCTACTATGTCATGAAGTAAATTAATATATAGATTATTCAATTTCAACCCAAAGTATCGATGTACGTATGCTCCATCTTCTAGCATGTTAAAATAGTGATGAAAGTGATATACACAACGGAAACAAAGACGGTTACAATATATCCATATATATACGTGAAGCAAAATTTTTGTATCCTTTTTTAACCTATTTTCCGTCGACGGGTGAACTTGAAATTTGGCATAGTTAAAGTTTATATGGCGGAGAAGTACAGAAAATTATTTTA
>JACEII010000098.1:1279706-1314531 GCA_014332785.1 Antheraea mylitta
GAAGTCGGTTAATACTTTTTTTTGAAAATTTACTTTATTTAACTCTTATGTCCTAATTACCATTTTTCATCCTACATTCAACAATGATATAAAATATAACTATTATTGTAATGTTTATTATTTTTTATGGTGAACTCACTTCAAATGATGAATTAATAAAAAAATGAGCCAAATAATACCTTGTATAATCAAAATAAGAATTTTGTTCATAAAAGTAATCCATGACTTAGACCTCCGCGGTTGCAATGTCGCAATTCAACCTCATGTAGCAACAAAAAATAATTAATTTTTTAAAGTTAATGGTTGTATTAAAAACATCTTTATCTTAGATTCATCATTTGAATGTATTGTTGATCCATTACTTTTCCAAACGATGATACTGGACATATCACTATTTCTCATAATGCACAGACTACATTTAATTCAATATCACACAGAAACACCACCGACTTATGGTGTCGTGTAAAATTAATTGAAAATTGTGTCATGGGTTGCGGTAAATTTCTTTATTTTCGTAAAGTTATGTTTGCTTAAAATTTGAGAGCTTTACCACGTGATTTTCGTTTCAAATTTATAAATAATTTCAATTTTCATTTACACATAGATTTTTTTTTATTATATATATAAAGATCATGGCGAATGGCAAATAACTAAGTAGCCATGATGAAAACCTTTGATTATAGAAGTATACCCTTTGACAAAAGAACCCTAATAAAGTTCAAACTAAAAAATCAATTAGCTATGGTCGAATGTCGACCACTGGGTGCACACTAGTATATTTATAATATATATTTATATTGTAAATATATAATTATATTTACATTATATAATTATCTATACATATAATAAAAACGAAGTGTCTGTACGTAATATCAAAATTAAAAAAAACTTGATAGGTGTCAAAGGACACCCGGATGGAACGAAGTTCCTTTCGATTAATTAGTGAAGGAATTGTAATAAAATTTTATTTTTTTAAGTTACAATAATATTTTTTTTATTATTAACAAATATAATGTTATATAAACTTAATCAGTAGGCTCAATTTTCGTAATAATTGGCTTGTGGTAACTGAAGTAGGAAACATATGTTTGGGATTCTATTTTATTTAAATTATTATTTATTATTTACAAAAAACCAATATACACTCAACAAAAATAATCGTCGCGACACCACACTGTTCAATGCGAAATATTAATGAAAATATCTGGCTTGCTTTCTATAATAGAGAGAGAGAGAGAGAGAGACAGACAGAGAAACATGCGACGCCGCACAGCTTACAATAGCTTACTATAGCAAAATGTGTCGTTACAACTTTTCGTAAGAATTTTTTCCGTCTAGCCCCCGTTCACAACGCGCGATAAGGAACTTCGTTCCAAAAAAATGACTGACTGGGTATGAAAGTATACACGCTTTTGATACCAAAAAGGTAATTTTAAAAATTTTTGTCGGTTTGTCTGTCTGTCTGTTTGTTCCGGGTAATCTCCGAAACGGCTGGACCGATTTCAACGGGAATTTCACTGGCAGATAGCTAAAACGGGTAACATAGGCTACTCTAAATTAGACTAAGTGTTAACCGCGGCTTCGTCTGCAATGCTATCTCCAAAACGGATGGACCGATTGTCACAGAACTTTCACCAACAGATAGTAAATATCATAACAAGTAATTTAGTGTAATTTAATTTAGACTACTTGTTAACCGTGGCTTCGTCCGTAGTACTATCTCTAAAACGGTTAGACCAATCTTCAAGAAACTTTTATTGGCAAACAGCTGACCTTATTAGAAGTTATTTAAGTAATTTTAGTTTATACTAGCTGTTAACCGTAGCTTTGCCCGTAGTACCATCTCCAAAACGATTAAACCAATTTTCGCGAGACTTTCATTGACAGATAGCTGACCTTATTAAAAGTCATTTAAGTAATTTTAGTGAATGCTAACTGTTGACTGTGATTTCGCCCGCAGTGCTATCTCCAAAACTGTTAGACTGATCTTTACGACACTTTCACTCGCCGATAGTGACTGACCTTATAAAAAGTATTTCAGGTTATTCTATTTTAGACTAGCAGTTACATTCGAATTTGTCAGTATAAAATTTACCAAGAGTTCAATTCATTGTTTATTTTTATTTAGAGAAATAATTATCAGCTTATTGTTTACAATTCGTCATTATAATTATTAGTAACTTTGAAGATATAAGAGGTCTTCCTAATAAGATCTTAGACCATAAACGTATTAAGTAAAGAGTTCCATAATAAAATTTCCTGCGAAACAGACAAGCGTTTATTTTTTGTATAGTCACAAAATCGTAATTATAATGACAATGTATGTTAAATTTAATGTAAATGGAAATCTTTATAATAATATTTTAAGTCATTGTTTCATTAGTTCCATATACAGTGTAAGTAAGCACTAAGGTTGTTATATGGTTGGTTACAAATCAAAATATGCATGTGCATGACAAGCATGTCGTACTTACAATCGTTTTTAAAGAGCATTTCTATAATTGTACATAGTCTTACAATCTTATAAATCTTTAATACAATCTAAAAAAACACGTGCGAAGCTGCGGATACAGCTAGTATCATATATTATTCATCATCTGCCTATAAGAGATCCATTGCAGGGCCAAAGGCCACTCCCAGAAGGAATATATGGGCACAACACCCCACCAGGTGTTTAGGGGGTTGATGCTGCTCACGCCCGTAGGCTTTACCCTCGAGACCCTACACGTGACCCCCAGGTGGTGCTAAACGAGCAGCTTTTGCTGGGTGGTAGAGCCACGCTGATGCTATAACTGGTTTCGGCATGAATGGGTCGGCTCGTCCGGGGTAGTACCACCCTCTCACAGAAAACCGACGTGAAGTAGCAGTGCTTACACTGTTGCGTTTCGTTTGGTCAGTAAGTTTCCGAAGACCCACCTCCCCTCCCCCTCAAACATGAAAGCGGCTTTAAATGTAAATATACCTCAGGGGGGTACCAGCACGCCTCGTGATGGAGAATCCCTCCTGAGCGTTCCCGCTCAGGCTGCCCCTCGTACTCTGGGGAGGGCAAAAAACCGCTTGCCGTAACGAAGGGCAAAGGCAAACGTAAGTCTACGGCACCCCCTTCCACGTTTCGCGTAAACTTTTGCAACATTAGGGGGGAATCCACTCAAACATCAACTCCGTCCACCACCACCTCGAGACGGAGAGGCCGGCCTTGCTTTTTTTAACGGGAACTCAAATATATTCTCCTGCTGACGTCGCCTACCTGACGTATCCCGGCTACAAAATTGAGCATGCTTTCGTGCCTCGGGCTGGGGTCTGCGCGTTTGTCAGGGAGGATGTATGTTTCCGTCGCCTTGCCAATCTTGAAGCTAAAGAGCTTTCACTACTTGTTCTTCGTGTGGACTGCGTCGGCCATCCACGCGTCTATGCATGTCTCTACCGATCCCATAGCGGTAATACCGAGACAGAGCGTCTCATGGAGCACGTCCAAATGGCGACTGACATCGCTCTTCAACAATTCCCTTCCGCTGAAATCGTGGCTCTTGGCGACTATAACGCCCACCATGCCGAATGGCTAGGCTCACGCACCACCGATCACACGGGGAGTTCTGTTTTCGATTTTGCTTTGGCGACCTCCCTAACGCAACTAGTTACCTCGCCTACGCGGATCCCTGATGTGGAGGAACATACGCCTTGCCTGTTACACCTTCTGCTGATCTCTCATCCGGACAGCTATTGAGTTACCGTTGGTGCCCCCTAAGGCTCTTCGGACCATTGCCTGATCCGGAGTAACGTGTCTCTCTCGCGCCCACTACGCCCGCGATCAGCGGGTTGCCGCCAAGTTTGGCACTATAGATCAGCAGATTGGAATAGCATGCGAGCTTTCTTCGCCTCTTTCCCATGGGAGCAAGTTTGCTTCTCACTGGACGGTCCTGACGCTGTCGCCAAAGCCGTAACCGATGCCATACTACAAGGGATGGCCTTATTTATCCCTAATTCCGTAGTACCCGTCGGTGGCAAAACTCAACCCTGGTTTGGTCATTCCTGCAGAATGGTTATACGCCGGAAGCAAATATGCTACCAGGCTTGGGTTGACGCGATAGTGTCTAAGGACGTAAATACCAGTGCTCTCAAAAAGGAGTATAATGTTGCCTCCAGGTCTTACAAAAGAGCGATTGCTCTAGCAAAGTCCACCTTCATTGGCAGATGGTGAGAGACTGGTTCGTCTGCCCTCCGGAACTCGGGCATTCTGGTCTCTCGCCAAAGCCGCCCTAGGGAACTTCAGTCTGCCATCGTTTCCACCATTGCGGAAGGAAGACAACTCGTAGGCCTACGGCGCAAAGGACAAAGCCGAACTTCTTTGCTGCTTTTTTGTGTCGAACTCGACTCTAGATGATAGGGGGAAGTCTCCACCGAACTTAGCGCGTTGCAAAAGCTACATGCCCGATGTGCAGTTTCTGCAAAAACATATACGTAGAAAGCTCTTCTCTTTAGACATCAGAAAGTAGAGTGGACCTGACGGGATTCCCGCAATTGTGTTAAGGATATGTGCTCCGGAACTGGCTCCAGTTCTTGCGCGTCTTTTTCGGCACTCCTATTGTACAGGCGTTGTGCCAGTATTTTGAAAGTCTGCTTCTGTGCACCCGATCCCAAAAAAAGGTGACCGCTCAGAGCCGTCGAACTATCGGCCAATCGCCATCACTTCCTTGCTTTCCAAAATAATGGAGTCTATTATAAACTGCCAGCTCTTGAAGTACCTAGAGGAGAACCAGCTTATTAGCGACCGTCAATATGGCTTTTGCCAACGTCGCTCAGCTGGTGATCTTCTAGCCTTCTTGACACATTGATGGGCGGAGGCAGTAGAAAGCAAGGGTGAGGCCATTGCCATAAGTTTAGATGTAGCGAAGGCTTTTAATCGGGTTTGGCACAAAGCGCTTTTGTCGAAGCTTACTTCCTTTGGACTTCCCGGAAATTTATGCAACTGAGTATCTAGCTTTCTCACTGGTCGAAGCATAAAAGTCACAGTCGACGGTGCGAGCTCTGAATTGAAGCCTGTGAATGTTGGTGTCCCACAAGGCTGTGTATTATCCCCTACTCTCTTTCTTCTTTATATCAATGATATGTTGCAAGTTAGCAACATTCATTGCTATGCAGACGATAGCACTGGGGATGCTCTATACACTGGCCGGGCTAATATTCCCCGGTCACGCGTCGTTGAGTGCCGGAATCAACTTTTGTCTGAAATGGAGTCGTCACTCGAACACGTCTCGCATTGAGGTAGACAAAACTTGATCGATTTTAACCCTACTAAGACACAAGTTTGCGCATTTACCGCGAAAAATATCAAATTTGACGTAATGCTCAGCTTTCAAGGAGTCCCCTTAGTCGCCAATCTCAGTATTGGTATCCTCGGCGTTGACATATCGAGTGACGTTCAATTTGGCGGTCATTTGGAGAGCAAAGCATTGTTGGCCTCCAAAAAATTAGGTGTCCTTAATAGGGCAAGACAGTATTTCACACCAGAACACCGTTTACTACTCTATAAAGCGCAAGTACGCCCACACATGGAATACTGTTCTCACCTTTGGGCTGGAGCGCCTCAATATCAACTGCTTCCGTTTGACCGCATCCAGCGTAGAGCAGCTCGATTCGTTGGCGACGAGGTATTATCCGATCGGCTCGACTCATTGGCACTGCGTAGGGACATCGCGTCTCTTTGCGTTCTTTATCGCATCTACCACGGAGAGTGTTCAGAGGATTGTTTGGACTTTTACCTGCCGCTACATTCCACCATCGTACTACCCGCCTGAAACTTAAATTTTATCCACACCACCTCGATGAGTGGAGGTCTTCCACGGTGAAGTTTTCAAGGTCGTTTCTGCCTCGTACTGCAACCCTGTGGAATCGACTCCCAGCGGCGGTGTTTCCAAGCAACTATGAATTGCAAACTTTCAAGAAGCGAGCGTACACTTTTCTTAAAGGCTGGCAACGCACTTGTGACTCCTCCGGTGTTGCAAGTGTCTATGGACGGCGGTGATCACCTACCATCGGGTGACCCGTCTGTTCGTTTGACCCCTATAATATAAAAAAAAAACAGCCTACGATGTGTTAGTGATTACAAACTCGGAGATATCCACATTTGTATATTTACCTACATACAGTAGTAGTACAATAACATTCCTCAAGCCCAGAATTTCCTCACGATATTTCCCTTCACCGTCAGCCGATACTGTTACCAAGTCAAATTAACAAAGCACTTGACCACTATGACCTCATATTAGTTAATTTTATAAAGGAAGGTCATGAGACTGGCTGTATGTTTGTTACTTATCATGAAAAATCTATACAACAGATTTTTATAAAATCTCTCAAAAATATAGTTTATAACAAGTACAATATACACAATCATTTTTAAAAGCCTTAAATTTCTTGCTTTTTTAACAAGTTTTTAAAGAA
Organism: Antheraea mylitta; assembly: GCA_014332785.1. NCBI lineage: Eukaryota > Metazoa > Arthropoda > Insecta > Lepidoptera > Saturniidae > Antheraea > Antheraea mylitta. Next base: position 1,286,148 of record JACEII010000098.1, read on the forward strand.
ATGGAATATTTAAACAAAAAAGCTAAACAAAATTACTTACAAATTACACAAAAAAAGAAAATACGTTATTTTGTTTAAAGACACAAACACTACGTGCTACAAACACAAGTTGCACATATAAGCAACGTAAATTAATGTCTAGATCAAAATGAAGACATTTAAACTTTGACTTAAACATAAAAATGAGATAACTAAATACCAAAGAGGTAAAAGTTTAATTATTTATTGTGTAACTTACTTATCCTGGAGACAGGAGATTTTCACAGTTTCCGCAAAGTTACGACTTCGACAATAAAAACTTTATTGTCGAGTATGAATTTTCATAGGAATGCACAACTTGTTCATGTCATGTGTTATCTATATTAATACGTCTAATAATATTTTATTTATATAAGTACGTTTTGTCAAAATTTCGTTACATATAGCTATTTGTAGGCTGCTGTAGAGATCAAATTACCAATGATTTTTTTCCTATTCGTACATATATCTATATTTAACACAAAAACAAATTAATATAGATATATGTATCTTACCACAATTAATATTTTGTAAAAATTAGTAAAAAACCAAGGACCACAGAAATATGGGTAAAATTGAATTATTAGACTAAAATACTCCCTAAATAAATAAACCAGGTTGAGTTGCGGGTATAACTAGCTTATTTATTAACAATTTAGTCTCATTAAGGTTAAATCAATAGTACCTGGGCGACCGAGCCTAGCTCGGTTTTTTAAAAGAACATTTTTTAATTAAAATATGTTGTTAGGTTTGCTTTACAAACTTAGCATTTTTTCACATAAAAAAATAAATAAAAAAGATATCACTCGCATAATTATATTAATAAAATTATTTATTTAATTAAAATAAAAATTATATTAAAAAAAAATATACACTCGGATTCGAACTAGGGTTACACCGATTTTCGAAGCAACCAATTTCCATCTGAGCTATTTTTGTTTTGACAGCGGCGGCAAAATTTACCTTCATATTCTCGCTATATTTTTTCATTGCCTGAAATCTCAGTTATAAGAAGTTTTCTATGAGTAAAATCTAGCTAGATCGATTTATCGTCCTCGAAACTACTTACATACTAAGTTTCACGGAAATAGCTGACGCTGTTTCCGAGATCCTGAATATATACAAATATAAAAATATACAAGAATTGCTCGTTTAAAGGTATTAGATATAGATAGATAGATAAGAGTCATACGATTAAAAATCTCATTTTCAAATGGTTACATTTAGAAAGTTACACAAATGCACAAAAGATATTTAAAGTCACAGTTTAAAATATAATTAAAATGTCGATAGTTCAAACATATATTTTTACTTAAAACTCTATACATTCTCATTATTATCACAAACTTTACACTTCTATCACATGGTATCTCACATATTTACACATTTCCAATTTAAATGACATGATGTGCATATTCAGCAACCGAGGTTTTAATTTTTGTCAATCACTGTTCTTGTATTCCACTTCGCATATCGTAAAGCATTCACATACCTTGATACTATATGAAAAATAGTACATCAATGGTGCAATATATATAATCACGATAAATAACATATTTTTATAAAGTAGTCCTTGGTTACATTGCTGGACACACCAGGCGTATTAAATAAGCTTTATTTTAGGACTTTAACTATGTACTTCTGGATACAGTTCCATATTTAATGTAATTAAAAAAAATATAACTCACCTCAGCAGTGACTCTGTAGTTGCCCTTAGTGTTGCCACCATGCTCAGGCGAATGCTTCAGCACTTTCGCATCAATCTGCACGTTGGTCTGCATGATGCAAACTCACTGCACCTCACTCGGTCAACTCTTACTAACACTCATTGTTCCACAGGTTTAATCATCGTTTCATTTAGAATATATTTATGTTCGGGTATCTTTATTGTTACAGTATTTTTACGAATTATATAACTTTATAAAATATAAGATTTATTACCTAACATGTTATGATCAACGATTAGATATTTACGCATAACGACGATCTCAGAGTACATATATCTTAAATTTATCACCAGCATATAAAAACAGAAAATCGTAGATATATGGAGATCATGCAGACAAGCTGATGAACTCTTTAAAAAATTTGGCTACAAAGGACTTGAAACCTAGCTTTATTAAATATTACAATAAGAAGTATTTTCGAAATAAAATATCCTACAAAATGGAAATATAAAATGTTATAATAATATTTTTTTATATCGGTAATTCTGCTTGTTTTGTATTTATTTATATAATTCACAATTAATTTAAATATTATCAAACTAACAATTAGTTGCCGAGTTATATTTAAATATTTGTATTCTTCAAAAATCTGAAACAAAAAAATATATTAAGTTAATAAATGTGTCAAAGCTACAAGAGACATAATATATTAGTTATTGGCGACCACCCACGCAGGGAGATCGTAATTTTCTATCATTGAATGAATTTTCAGAATTGGACCAGTAGTTCCATAAATTAGCCCCCACAAACAAACAAACTTTATCTCTATCATAATAATAATATATATCTGGATAAAGCAAAAAATATTACAGACAAGCTTTCAAACTGACACAACAAATACTGACCTTTGTGATTCAGAACCAAAAACTATGAGTAATTCGTCGAATGAATTATGTCGGGTATAGAGATATGTATGTATTTAAACTTTAATTTATTTTTTTATTTGATGGGTTCAAAATAGCTGCTGTTACAAAGAACATGAGACTCGCAGAGTTCAATCCCAGAACATATCCCTAATGCTATGTTCACATGGCAAGCCCGTAGCGCACGTCGAGTGCGCGCAATAGTTTTTGTATAGTGTTCATATGATGCACGCTTGTCAGCCGTTTTAGGTGCGTTGCCGCGGCCATCCTAGTTCAGTCTCTTTTACATTTGTCCGTTATCTGCATTCGAAAACACGCGTTAGCATATGTGCGGCCTGAATAAAATATATGTAGTTGTAAACGTGCGTTATTAAAACGCGTGATAGGCGCTTGTCATGTAAACATAGCCTAAGGGTTTATTGAAACATATTTAAAAAATAGTAGAGGCTGTAATAAGGACTGCCTACACAAGTGAATACTCAAAACAATGGGATAAATTATTTTGATTTTGAATAACGTATTTTGAAATAATTATAGTCTGAATTATTTAGATTTCATAATTTGTACATTGAAATTAATAATATTAATCGGGTTTTTAAATCTATTGATATTGCGAACAATAATTATATACATTTTAAAACAGTTTATAAAATAATCAAATGTGTAATGAGCTGCACAATCTCAATTAAAAATATAAATATTAGATGTACACTAGTAACCACAGTCATGTCTTACTAGCAGTTCACAGCTTGAAATTATAAGTTCATCTCCTGAAATAAAGAACCACGCCAGTAAGTTTTATTAAAAATAGAAATTAAATAAAGTTTGAGAACCACATATATCGAAGTCACATCAGTAAGTGTCATCAACTAATTCCTTAAATTATATTATCTGATTCATTACAACAACACATGTATATAGACTGATTAATAGTTTATAATACTGAAAGTATCTAAAGTCATAAGTCTCTGTACTGTCTACTGCATAATGACTGTAGCAATAAAAAATAAAAAGTAATAATTCTTTCTTCCTTCATATTTCATTTCTGGAAACGAAGTTACGTAGAAAGCGGTAAAATTCACATTTTCCGCACGATAAAACAGCGGGCATTGTGAACGGCGGTTTCTAAATGTTTTCGATAGATGGTGCTATTTTAAATTACTTCTAAACCTTCTTTACGACTTTCCTTCGTAATATTTAGCAGAGACGATACGGGTTTTCTCGTTTTTCGGAATGAATTGGTAAAGTTTGGTCAACAGAATTTATATTACTTTTTTCTTATAATCTTTTATAATAATATTACTTAAAACATTACGAGAAATTTGATATGCCAAGTTTACTAATATGAAAAACAAGCGATAAGAATCATTAGTCACAATAACTACCGACGAGCGGTAGTTCAGTGAAGCTGTTAAGATCTTGTTAGGTCAACAAAGTAGTAAGTTCGAAAAAAATCATACCGACAAGTAAACCACTCTCAGCGTGATGAGGGTCTGTAACAACACTAAAACTTGACTTTATCACAACAGAATCATTTTATTTGGTTGAACAATGACATTTTTTTTATCAACGATACAATTTAATCATATACACAAAACTAGAACTGTGCAATATTTACAGTATATATATTTTTTACGATATAGTATAAGATCGTATTTGAAACCCTAGTTAGTACAGCAATCACCGCAAGTATGCTCCGTGTAAAAGCTAGTTAAATAAAAACGGGATCAAAACTGCGTGCGCCGTCGTATGTTCGCTGAGCTTATATATTTACGAGTTTGTTTACTACTATAGAGGATATATCGTTTCGCTTTTTGATCGTGACACAGTTTTATTATTCTACATATTTTACGATCGTATTTTCTCAACTCCATTCTATGGCAAATGACAGAATTGGTCTCGTATTTAACAAATAAATTAGGAATCAAATAAATGTCTTCACAAATCACGAGAAAAGCTTTTACGAATTTTAAAATTACCAGATCGACAATTGAACGGAGCTATTTTAATCATTTTTAATTTGTGCACGTGGTATGGTACCTATGAAGATATAAAAAGATTGTTTGTCTGTTCGTGTGAATACAGCCTGTAAAGTTTAAAAATATATTATTGTATTTCACAGCATTTAATTATTTAAAAGCTCTCAAACATCACGCTACGACCTTTAGGAGCGAACCAATTACCATGTAAAATGTCGATCAGAAATCCCTTAAGTTAAATGAAGCAATAGTGCAGGCGGTTTATGTGCTGCGACGCAGACAAGACCCGAACTGTGAATGCCTATTACAGTGAAATATCATACTACACGAATATCGCGTGGTCGGCTCTCTAAGCATTATGTTCGCTAGGGTTGATGTACATTTAATTTGTTCCTCGGAAACATTATTTTTGTAGATAAAAGTACTCTATGTCACTCTGACGACGTGTATCCTAAATTTTTGATGAAAGGTGTGAACGCGTAGGGAATAAACAAACTTTCATTAACATTCATAATATTAGGATTCAAATAAGGACTTGTGGCAATATAATTAATCTTACCTGAGTGCGTTGACATTGATTTAAAATTTTATAAAATTCGACATGACTTGAAGCGATTATGTCTGTGATTAGAATGTTCAGACATTATGTCGCTTGACGTAGCTATCGGTGAACGAATATATCACGATGAGAACATAACTTGGTATTACTTAGAAGTTGAATGTCTCTGACAGATTTCAGATGTATTCCGGCAGCTACACTCGAGAATCAGTACCTATTTTTTATAGCATAGCAGGCAAATGAACAGGTGAGTCACCTGGTGTTAAGTGATCACCGCCGTCCATAAACACTTGCAACACCAGAGGAGTAGCAAGTGCGTTACCAGTTTGTGTTTGGGGAGAGGGGAGAGGAGGTTGTTTTCTGATGCTCTCACTGGCCAAACGAAACGCAACAATGCAAGCACTGTTACTTCACGTAGGTATTTCTGTGGGTCGGGTGGTAGTACCACGGGCGAGCCGACCCATTCATGCTGAAATCAGTAAACGCTTCGCCATGGCTCTACCGCATACATAGGTTCTAAGTTTCGCTTGTTCAACAATCCCATACCACGTTGAATATTTAATATGAGATGAGATTGCGGCCATAAACTAAAACCTACAAAGTTGAAAATATATCCGTAAAGTGAATGGGGGGCTATTTAAGGCTATTTTAGAAATTCAATATCTTAACCTTGTCCTGCCCAACATATTCTTAATAATTGAATGCATATCTGCAAAAATAGATAATCTGGATTTAGGAAAAGACCGAGATAATCTAAATACTAGAAACAAGTCACTCCATAAGGGCTATTATAAGGTGGATCAATATGTGAACGATGGTTAGATCTGGAAATGACGCTTCTCTCTGTGCATCCGCAAATATGAATGTAACTTTATATGTTTGTGAAAATATGTATGATGATAAGATAAATTAGATCGAGTTTCTTGTCGATTCTTCTCGATGAATGTGTTGTTTGTCCAAACCGGTGGTCGTTTCGACGTTCAACAATAACTTCTTACGGTCTAAATTGAATAAAGCATTTTTGATTTGTTGTAGAACTAGTATACTCTAATATTGATTAAATTTTCCTTCCCTGCCTGACCCCATAACGTGTCACACCGTAGCTATTATAAGCAATGTAATTAGCATAGCACTGAACTCGTAAGGTTACATGGTAAACGTTTATCGCCATTATTAGAACGCTACATACCGAAGCTTACGGCATAAATACGATTTATTTTAATAGCTTAGCTAATGCTGTGACTTTGTTCTCGAGAATATTGTCTCATAGTTAAATAGGATCTGTGGGTTCTATTTGTATTAATAGTCAAATAAATACCATCATTACTACTTAGCCCGTACCGGAAAGCGTAAACAATAAGTACGCTGAGAATTCAAAAAAATGTCGACATAATTAATTGAAGCTTTTGAAATATTGAATTTAACAAATTATAACTACTTTAATTTCATTTAAATATAATTAATTTTACAATTATTAGTTTTAAATACTTAATTCAATAACATGATATGATTAAATTTGGCAAAAGCATTCACTCATTTTTAAGAAATAAAAATAATAATTCATTTTTAGTTATAATATTTTAATTCCCCTACAGCTTTTTTTTTCATTGCGAGAAATATAATGAAATGTGAAATTAACTTATTAGTATATTTTCTAGATTGTTAGCAAGTTTGTGACTCTGATTCAAAAACAACGCCGTTTTGTGATAACATTAACGTCAGGCCTTATTGTCGCATGAGTTTTATTTTTATGCTTTTTGTATTATATTTTATAGGTCTCTAAATATTTTCATCTTTTTTGTACCAAATAATAATGATTTTAAAATTAATAAGTGTCGTAAGCACATAGTCATTGTTTAAATCACTAATTCTTAAATGAACAAAAACAAATTGAATTTTTCGAATAATGGACAATAGATGGTGATAAAATTAATTTACAGATAATATAAAGGATATCAGGAGCGTAAAATATTAAACGGGTTAACATATCATAAAGAATCAATAAGGAGCTTACTTATAAAACGAATCACAGAGTTACGTTGTTATATATGTCGTAGTACCAACATAATCAGTTTTCAACTTTATATAACTACTAGCCTCTGACCGCGACTTCGTTCGCATGGAATAGTTAGTTTGGGCTAACACTTACATGCAGCGGAAGCTCTCAAGACGAAAAAAAACCCGATTTTTAAACATTCTTCATTGGTGCTCCGCTCCTATTGGTCTTAGCGTTATGATATATAGCCTATAACCATCCTCGATAATGAGCTATATAAAATTAAAATAATATTTCAAATCGGACCAGTAGTTCCTTAGATTACCCCCTACAACGTCACAACATCACAACGTCACAAACTCACAAACTTTACCTCTTTATAATATAGCTTAGATGTTTCACATTAAAAGAAAAGTATTATTTATATAATTGATAGTACCGTAGTCGATCTTAAATCTTAATTCGTCATCAAAAGTACCGACTATAAAATTATATTTCAAATAAAGCTAAGCAAATCGTTTGTATGTGAGTGTGCAGAGCACCCACGCACAGTGATTTGTCCCGGTAATAAGTCGGACATGGAGTACTAAAATTTTGAAATCATGATTTCATAAAAGATTTTAGATCGTAGATTCCTCTTTTAAATAACAATCAATATTTTATAACATATTCTGTTATATCTCTTCGACGGGTTATAGTTTTCAGATAAATGGATAAAACTTATAATAATCATGGGGATGCAATTTGTCATAATGAATAAACATGAGTATTTCGTGAGTCCCACCGAATTTCGTTATGCTAACATGCTACATTTAAAATGCTATATTAACACAAATACATAAATATGTTATAACACACATCTTTCAAAAACCAATCGAGTGCTGTTAATGTTAGTTAATTTAAGACATAATTAATTAACGAAAGAGAAAATAGTTGTAAAATATAATTGTTACTAGAATAACATTTATAAAAAATAAAGTTATGAAATGATGCTATTTATATTTCATGGCGCATTAAGTTTAATTTTTTTGGAATAATGGAATTTGGAATAATGGAACGGTTGAACTCACCAAAATGTTAATTATTTTAGTTTTTTTTTGGGTTAGATAAAACCGATATTTATTTAATTTACCACTAAACTATGATTCCAGTTAAGAAAAACATATAATTCATACGTCGTGATCATCTGCATATAACAGACCCACCGCAGGGTCATAGGCCTCTCTCTGAATATGAATGAGCATTATCATCGCATCAGCCCACGACGTATTGGCCATTTCAAATTTTGAGAAATCCATATTTCTATATTCTTCCACATATTAGTATTTATAAGAACATTTCACAGATACAGGTTCCCTCACGGTATATTCTTTCAAAGTCAGCCGATAGTGTTACCAATTTCAATAAGTTAATATACGCGAATTCCGTAAAATAAAAGGACTAATATGTATTAATAATTTATACGTATTGATTTTGATAGACTAATTGAACGGCGTTTAAAGTTTTATGAAATTAAGATTTTAAGATTTTTATTGTTTTATGTCCGACCTCTGGTATGAAGTTGAACCACCGTCCCACGTATGATACGATCTCGCGTGTCGCTGTTGCGATGTGACGCGAACGTAACAAACATTCTACTTTAAAGAAATGAAAAATAATTGTACTATTCATATTAGCTAAGTAGCTTTATGTTATTATTAAATGCTATGTTTAATTCATATAGATGTTTATTCAAGTACGAATTAAATTCGTCGAACATTTAAAATTCAAATATTTCATAATAATCAAGCTGTAATATAAACTTTATAGTGATGTTATAATGAATAGAGATTAAATTATTAATAAAGATCATTCTCTCAGAGCAGGAATGTACTACGAGCATTCCGAGCGTCCTTTTCGACTTACTGACCCCATATTTTCAAGATATTGTCGGAATTTTCTTATGTCTGCTTCTTATTTTCCATAATATAATTTCATTGTTTATTATCAATACTTACAAAAATAAAGAAATTATCTATATCTTTTTGGTCGAATCGTTATTCGTCACAAATATTTTCAATGTTAATGTGAGTTTATTTTTACTCTTGGACGCCCTTACTGCTTAATCGATCTTTATAACATTTTGCATGCACGTTACTGGGTGAACGAAACAGGGTATAAGATATATATCACCCAGAAAAAAAAAAAACCATTCCGGAGGGGTTGGTCAAATCTAAAATAACTGGAGCGAAGCCGCTATCAAAAACTAATATTTTATTTTATTTTGTTTTGTACTTTCCGTTCCCTCGGTGTGGAGCCCTTGAGTGCGTTGTTCGCGCGATACTGTGATACAAAATCTTACATCACTGCAACAACATTACACATAATACCTTCAGACACGTGCACGCATACACGCTTACACATGAAAGTGGAAGGGTTTTGTTTCTTTCCCTTATCGAACTTAAATTATCCGATATTGTTGAGATATGTTTATTGGTACACATATATGTTCCAACAACTCATATATGTATGAATAGTTAGCTTAGCTCAGATAAATTGCGAATCGGCAATATATATCAGGCATTAGCCCAAGCCGAGATGTGCTGTGCACCCTTGAGCTAGTTATGAAATAAAATCGGCTGAGTGCCTTAAGCGCTCGCCATAGTAGTCCAGTGAAACTGTTAAGACCTTGCTAAGTCAAAAGTCAGTTTGGAAAAAAAGCAAGATTTGTACTATACTAAAAAAATTGTTCGCAATCTCTTTTGAAGTTTTTTCTTATTTGACGACGTGTTCTACGACGATAAACACGTTAAACTTAAAGGGAGCTAGCTCTTAAATGATGCTGCCGAAACACACTAACAGATGCGTGGCGATAGATTATAACTAGAGGATGATACCTCGCAGGTGACGGTCTTAGAAACAGCTCTACTATGGATATTTCTTTCATCAAAAATTCAGACTTAATGGCAAGGATTGGAATCTGCGTTAATCGACACAGCGTCGGAACATGCTATCAACTAAGCCATCATCGTTTTAACAAATTACACGAAATCAATCAAATATAAATTATGAGCAAAGTTTTTCATTGTGTTTGGTAGAATACTCTGGAAAGAAAATGATTTTATTACATAGAACTATGGACTCCTATTAATAATATCGATTAATAAGCTATTAATATGTAAAGATATAGAGATTGCGTTATTTAATTCACTCGTTCAAAACGACTTAGAATACTTCAGAATACTGTTGTATAGAACTCTTATTACGAATGTAATCGGCTGAGTGTCTTCAGCGCTCGCCTTAATAGTTCGGTGAATCTGTAAAGACCTCTCCAGGTCAACAGCGTTTTCATTTCGAAAAAAAACCTCATTACGAAATTTATGTTAATAAAATAGAAAAGGTGAAAGAACTATTCTTGTGGCAGTCGACATACAACTTTCACTTCAATATTTATAAAGACTTCAATATTTCAATTTAAACGCTTTAAAAGATCGCAGAGGGTTACTTGTCCTCACTTTTCTGTACAAATTAATGAATGGAATCTTCGACGAACCCGATCTACTTAGCAGAGTTTATATAACTGTTCCTGGGAAGCTGTCTACTTCACGTTTTAATATTATCGTTACGAATTATTTCCCAACAAATTTGGGGCTTTACTATCCATTGTGCAGAATGACATTGCATTACAATTCCAAATCCATAAGCTCAAATCTAGTAGTAGTAATACTGTTCGTCCAATGGGACAGGCGAAGGAATTAATCTATACTGCCAATTCTGAAGTTGTTAATATATGTGGTGCTTGAAAATTCTGTAGTGAGTTTTATTCTATGTTCAAGTTAATACAAAGGCATATGAGCCAAATCTTTTATATAATAATACGTAAATTTTTAAGTATCCTTTTTATCTTAATTTTCAATTCGTTTCTTTTGTCAATTCTGAAGTTGCCAATACGGATAGTTCTTATATATTCTTTAGTCTGTTTTCTTCTAAGTCCAAGTTAATGTAAAGGCTTAAGCCTCAAATCTTTTATATAATATTTCAGACATTGTTTATCTTCTTAATCTTCGAATAATCATTAAAAAAATGTTCTGATATATCCATGTGTTGTCAAGATATCAGGATAAGTCAGGAGATCGATATTCAAGTAAAGTGTCGTGCGGTTATTTCAACGTTATAACATGATGGTGGTTCTTTTGTTACAACTTTCCTAGGAATTTTTGTGGCATCGCAGAATTCATGGTCCGTGGTATTATTTCTCATTCACTTCACTCATGCACAATAAACTAACCATATTACATTAGACATCATAAACTTTTCACAATATAGAGTCAAGTAACACAAAATTATGAATAAAGTATAAAATCCATTACATGACAGACTGAAATTCCGCCAAAAATGCCCTCAAATCTAGACATCTCACAAATAGTCTCAGACAATATATAGAATAATTTAAGATAAAGGAAAGACAATTTAGAATTATATGTACATGTTGAGTTAGTTTTTTTTCCTTTTAACTCTTAAAGTTTTCTGTTCTATCAAATAATACGTTGTAAATACCTATAATTAAGATTGCACTTGTATAGAGTAATTCCTTCTAAATACATGTATTGACTGCCCTAATGTAAATCGTGTTAGTGGTTCGAATAAAATAAAATAATATTAATAGAATAACCGCCCGTTAATACTTACTAGTTAATACTTATGGTTACGGGTTCTAACAGAATCTCAGAGCACTTATTGTTACATTATTTTACCAGTAATTATTACAAGCCATATCATGTTACATAAATATTATATGTAGAAATTGCGAGACCCTTATCCTTCGGTATTAGTAGTTTTTGGGTAATTATTCAAATTTTATTACATAGCCAACTAAATTTATGGTGACTCTACGATACCGTGTGACCTTCGCTGCGGGAAAAACAGAACAGATAACTCACTTTTCTATTATATGATGTTGTATCTGACTAGCTGTACCTGAAACTTTGAGTACGTTAAATTACTCTCTATTATATCTTTTTTGTATAACGTTTTGAGAAGTATGACTGAAAACATGAACAAAGAACTTATTGCTGCCCGTACGAGAAATACTGGCACAAATGCTCCTGCCTGCAACACGCATCGTCGGAAAATGAAGGAATGAAGAGCTATCTTTCATCTCACCTCACCAGACAAACCTGACAGGATTTCTTCTAAAATTTCTTTTTTTTCGTTAGCCAATTTTGACTAAATAATGCTTGTGTAATGCTCCAAGTGAAAAGGCCTGTCAGAACTTGTTGTTTTGATGTTGATGTTGATTTGACAGTTTTGATTTACGCGACATGTGCAACGTATATAAAGTATTTAATTGAATAAGGAATAATAATGTATTGTATAAAATAGCTTCGCAAATAACATATAATTATTTTTGTAAAAAAATAAAAATGTTTACTGGGGGTTATTCTTATTGATGGGTTACTCTTATTATTCTGCGAAATATGCTTCAATTCATAAACACTAAAAATACATTTAATTAACCTAATTTTGTACTATTAGTTAATACTAGATGTGTACTTATTTACCACGTGATATGTACTATTTACTATCTCCGGATATATAAAGATTTCACGTCGCGATAATTTGTCGTCTGATCTCTACATATATTTAAGATAAACGATTCAAAATAAAAACTCACTTCATTTGTTTAGTTACAATCAAGGAGTTTCACAAATCAAGCCCACTCATTATAACAGAGAGGGTTGGACAAAGAGTGCCGACACTCCTGAGAGGGCGGGCGAAATCTCTGCGACCCTCTGATCGACGAGATAAGGCTCGTCTTTCATCTGTTTGAGGATGTATTCTTAGGAAAGTTTGGGAAATATATCAAGGTCACAGCCACCATGTTTACTACCACAGACATGACAAAACACAAATGATTTATAAAACATATTTCTGATTCGTACAAAAGCATGCAAAATTTATTTATCACTACGTATTATTATAAAACAAAGTCCTTTGCGGCGTCAGTCTGTCTGTCTGATTGCGATAAACTTGAGGTTATCTATTAAGATTTTTTGTAAATCGGTTCATCAAATACAATTATAATTGTTGGTAGTATCGGAACAAGTTAAGCCGCCTGGGAGTTTTCATCCAAAGCTAGTGTACATTTATGTCTATATAAATACGATAAGAATGTTGGTATATAATGGGGGAGGAGTAATATCATACTAATATTTAAATTGTGGCATTCTTAAACTATCCACAGAATAATTTCTTAAATATTTATTTCATCATGGACAACAACCATCAAAAAATATTTCAATAGGTTTTCAAACTGTTTGACATTTAGTAATAATATATTTTATTGATTGTATGCGAGAACATAACGTATTTATAATGGAATTTTATACGTATATTTTATACAGTTTCATATGTATATTTAATAATATATAAAATAAATCAGTAGGGTGAAAAGCTCCAACTATTACGACATATAATCGACTTTTATGTCTGTTTCTAATTCCTAAACTTCAAAACTATGTCAACAAGCACCACCAATGTTGGCGCACCATATAAATATTTTTTTGTAAATAAGGTGTCCATTTTACCATTACTCGATAATAGGTAGCGCTGTACACATTCCCTTTTCGAACAGTTCAATTAATCGTCATAAAAAATGATAGTATATATTCAACAATATTATACAACTATAATATATAATAGGTATTGTGTTTTCACATCATTATGTAGTAATCCAGCTATTTATTACAACAAATAGTAAATAAAAAGTTGCACGAATCCGCATCTACGGCTAGTAATACATATAAATGTATTTTGGTATATATATATGCAACGTTTAACACTGTTTGACTGTCCACCATGAAAGTTAAACTCAATTCAGATTTTCTACGTCAAAAAAGTTTTTATACCATCAATTTTACTATAACTTGGTATAAGATGCTGGTAACCGATATTGCATTATTGTTAAATTTTATAAACTTGAACTAAGATTATTTGAAATTTGCAATATAGACGTAGAGAGAGATAATCCCAATTTGATATGATTGATGACTCCTTTGACGTGTTGCATGGGCATAATATTAAGTCACCGAGATTTATCAGTTGTAATATAGTTACAAGTCAGAAAGAAAGTCGTGATTATTTCAAATAATTTAGATGCAAGTAAGAGAATACTATGAAGTGGGGGACAACTGTGTAGCTATATTTCAAAATGGGATAAATACGACTTTAATCGTTTCTATAACATCTTTAATTTATGATTTCCAGTCTTTATACATCGAGAACGACGTCTAAATCTTGCTGTTTATGAGGTTTTTTTTATGATCTTCATACTTTACATGTACAAAATTTAACGTAAAAAACAGGAACAGCTAAAATTGAATTTAAATTATTTTGAAATGTGACGACACCATTGTGTATATTACAAATAGCGTAGTGTTTCCTATTAGATATAGGATTTTCTGAATCAGTTCAGTAGTTGTAAAGATTACCTTATGCAAACATTATCTGTAGAGTGGTGAAGATCGACGACCGAACGAGTGAACGAATGATAAATGAACGGATGAGATTGAACGAGAGACTCGTTACGCGACACGTATCCGTTAACCTGCAGACAACACTTATCTTTAGTCGTGAATTACCAAAAGCGTGAAACATATGTAGAATAAAAATATGAAACTAAAATATAAATATAGGGTCCATTGTTCACAATTTCACAGACCAGGATAACATGCAGAGAATAAAAGAATTGTATGATCGTGTTGCGTCGAATCTACGCGACCACGCGCTACAACATCACTCCTACGTAAGTGTTACTTCACACACGATTTTATAGGGTTGACAAAGTAATTGTATAACGTATTTAAACAAAGTATTTAATGATAGATTTATAGGTTTATAATAAATAGTCCGTAGGATTCAAAGAGATATAATTCAACGAACAGAGAGAGTACAATTCAGTGACACAGTAAAATCCGGAAGGGCAAATACAAAAGTGACATTGACATTAGTGACATTAATGACAATACATTGTTAGAGACCCAGATATACAAAACAAGAGAGTATGCTACAAACGATCATTACTCTTGACCTAATTTATTTATAGCTTTATGTTTACATATATAGCTCTAACACTACCCCTTAAACCAATGTCATAAATACTTACTAAATACACTGTCTATAAACTTTAATACAATGTAGAATGTATATAAACCAAATCATAAGAGTAATTTACAAATTATATAAACATAATTCTTTTACAAATTTATCATGTTTCTCTTTTGTCAAAGGTTTTGTCAATAAATCTGCAATCATCAAGTCTGTTCACAAATACTTAACATTAACAATGTTTTTGTTTATATTTTCTCTAATGAAATGATGTCTCATATCAATGTGCTTAGTTCTACTATGATACATACAATTAGTAGTTAATTTTTGAGCAGATTGGTTATCATTATATAACATTACATTACAATTAATATTCAGCAATTCATTAAGAAAATTTCTTACAAAAAGAGCTTCTTTACAACTATCAGAAAGTGCCATGTATTCAGCCTCTGTGCTAGAGAGAGCAACAGTTTTTTGCTTACGACTTTCCCAAGAAATCAGTGAATTACCAAGCTTAAAAGCAAAACCAGTGAAGGACTTACGGTCAAGTTCATTTCCACCCCAGTCAGCATCTACATAAGCAGTTACGTTCAAACCACTCTTCTGAAAAACTAAACCATAGTTTATTGTACCTTTAAGATAGCGAAGAACACGTTTCAAAGCTTTCCAATGCTGTTCAGAGTGACACTCATTAAATTGACTGAGCATACTCACAGCATGAGCAATATCTGGTCGGGTACACACTGCTATGTACATAAGACAGCCAAGCAAATTCCTGTAATGGGAATTTGTACTTTTATTGTCACACTTTTGTAATTTAATTCCTTTTTCTAATGGTGTTTTAGCAGGCTTACAATCTGTCATGTTGAACTTCTCCAATACTCTTTTTATGTATCCTATTTGATCAAGTGTAACTTTATTTTGACTTTTATTTATCCTCATTCCAAGAATGTGATGTGCAGATCCTAAATCCTTCATCTCAAATGTATTCATAAGTTCACATTTTACCTTTTCTTTTAACGATGAATTATTAGAAAACAATAAAATATCATCCACATATAGTGCAATTATTATTAAGTCACTCTTAATATTTATATAATAAACACATGGTTCTGAAGTCATCCTTTTGAAGTGCATTTTCTGTAATAACACCTCGTTTATTCTCTCATACCACATTTTAGAAGCTTGCTTCAAACCATAGATAGCTTTATTTAGTTTGTACACAAAATGTTCTTTACCTTTTACTATGAAACCCTCGGGCTGTTCCATATATATATCTTCATTTAAATTGCCATTCAAAAAAGCAGTCTTAACATCAAGATGATCTATTTCCATATTATATTCAGTAGCAATAGCAAGTAGAGTTCTAACAGTTGAGTGTCTTACCACCGGAGAGAATGTTTCTTCATAGTCAACTCCATACTTCTGTGAGTAACCTTTTGCTACAAGTCGTGCTTTGTAGTTCAAAAGCTCACCATTGAGACCCCTCTTCTGTTTAAAAATCCATCTACACTTAATTGGTTTCTTATTCTTTGGTTTCTCCACTAGAGTCCAACATTTGTTGTCATAAAAAGATTTATACTCATCTTTCATCGCTGTTTTCCATTGAGCTGCGTCAATGCCTGACAAAGCTTTCTGCACAGTTTCTGGTTCATCATCTCCGTTGCATAGTTTTTGAACCAACAGGACAGATGTTCCAGCCTCATCGAGATCTTCATATGCTGATGAATCTGATGTCATCTCAGCCAGAGTTGAGCAACCTGGAGAGTAAGTGGGATCCGCAGAAATATTTGTTTCTAAAGTGGTATCAACCTCACTGTCTGAATCATAAACTGTAATTGTACTCAATAAGCTTAGTCTTCGGCATAGCCCTTTATCCTCATAGGCTTTGCTCAGATTGTTCCACGCCTCACGTGCATCCTTTGCGTTCCTGACATGAGTAAATGCACTTGGTTGTATTGACAAACATATTCTCGCAAGCGCCTTCTGTGTTTTTTTAATATCTGAATCACTCAATGTTCCTTTCTGCTCACCATCAATAATATCCCACAGGTCTTCATGGATTAAAATCATTTTCATGCAAAATTTCCAAGTTGAATAATTATCCATACCTTTAAGTTTTTCAATGGTGTGCAATGTTGAAGCATCTCCTGCCATTTTGTATCCACACGTACACGTTATAGTTTATTTTGTAAAAATTTTACGGTTATCGTGCCGATTACAATTCCTGGGCCCATAACCTGATAGATTTATAGGTTTATAATAAATAGTCCGTAGGATTCAAAGAGATATAATTCAACGAACAGAGAGAGTACAATTCAGTGACACAGTAAAATCCGGAAGGGCAAATACAAAAGTGACATTGACATTAGTGACATTAATGACAATACATTGTTAGAGACCCAGATATACAAAACAGCAGAGTATGCTACAAACGATCATTATTCTTGACCTAATTTATTTATAGCTTTGTGTTTACATATATAGTAAATCCGTAAAATGTATTATTAAATGTTTTTTTAAACCATTCCAATGAATTAACATTATTATATTTATTTTATATAGTAATTATTTACAACTCATTATTTCGTTTTTTATTTATTCATGGTTCCTAAAACTTTTACAGTTATTTAATAACCCATCAGTTTTTGAATGAAATGTTCTCACCGTCAATCAAAATCAACTTAACCTAAGTTAATTTTTTTTTTTATATTGTTCCCTTTGCAAGAGTATTACCTATTATTGACGATTCTTGTATTTTATGAGTTCCGGAAGGAAGTATGTTTCTCGTTAATAAAATTTATTGAAAATACCTACCATGAAATTAGAAAATATCGTTGACATTTCTTACTGGTTTCATCAAAATATATATGAGTTTGATTTTTTTAATTACTATTACTAAAAATAAGTCAAACTGTTATTGAGTAAAATCTAGACAAACAGAGAGATAATAAAAAATGTACTATAAGAGAGAGATATAAATATTTGTGATTCTTCCTTTCTAATTGACATTTTTTTTTATAAAATTAAGGAAACATTAATAGATTATATACAAACAGAATTATTGTGAATATTAGATGGCGGGAATAGTTCTTCCTCAATTTTATTACAAAAGTCGTGTCTCTTGTTCGAAGTTTGTTAAGAGCCGCGCTAACTTTCCATCGCCTAATAATTCCCTCCCTTCTCTTCCCTCCATCATCATTTCATACTCGTTATTCACTTATAACCGGGAAAAATCATCAATACTGTGCTACCGATAATAAACACTTTAGAATTTATTAATAAAACTTCTGACTTAAATTAAACTACAAAGTGTACGCCAACTTGATTTGTTTGACAAACGATATACCACAAATCTCGTTATAATTAATATATATATACGTTGTAGGGAGTAATGTCAGGAACTACTAAACCGATTTGAAAAATTATTTTAACGTTATATAGCTGCTTTATCGAGGATGGATATAGGTTATATTATCACGCTAAAACCGATAGGAACGAAGCACCAATGAAACACGTTTCAATATCGGGGATTTTTTCCTCTCGAGAGCTTCGACTGCGTGATAGCGTTAGCTCAAAGTAACTATTAGGTACACGCGGACGAAGTCGCGCACAGATGCTAGTGTATATTAAAGCAATTTAAAACAACACTAAGTCTTTAAGGATCTGTCATTATATCGCATCTTAATAATTACAGAGCAAACCATTTTACGTTCGCGGCGAGATAATGCAAACAAATATCCCACGCTTGTTAAATAATATCAAATAAACAAGAAAACGCAGTTCAACACACCTCTCATGAATATTATTACAGTTACAGCACTTTCGCGGGATTTACAAGTTTGGTGGAGATCCCGTCAGATCCCTGGGATTCGACGGGATCGCGCCGAACTATGTCGAGCGGTCTCGCTTATGACGTGACTTCAGACCGCTCTACTGGGTTAACGATTGTGTTATGTAAAATACCGGAATCTACTTCATTTACATATCAAACGCTTATTTTAGTATAACAATTGCGCTTCCTGCGGGTTCGCTTTGGTCAAGTATAAAATTATAGTAATTTTAAACGTGGTTTATTTTCAAATGGCAATACTTATTGTAGGGTTTTTTTTTCACGCTGTTTATTACTTAAACAATGAGACCATTAAATACCATAGAGGATTTATATATTTCATAATAATGACGAAGTTATTTAATTATATTATGATTAATGTTTTACAGGTTGTGTTTATTATTTTTAAATATGTTCGTGACGTAAAAACGCGTTTTTGTGATTTAAATATAAAAGTGAGATGTATGGTACGACTGATATTTTTGAACAAACAATTTTTTTTTCTAAACAATCATCTTCAGTACGCTTCATAACATATAACATTTCGATACGACATGACCTGTTATATAACAAACCAGGTATTGTTCCTTTAACAGTCTGCTGGATATAAACTCTGTATCTATGATATACAACAATATCCACTACAGTGACTCACTCCTTGTATTAGGATGTTAACCTGGGCACGACAATGTGACTGTACAGTACACTCCGTTTGCAATTGCAACTTTCATGCCAACCTGCAACTTGATACATACTGGTTAATCTCAAAACGTGACTAACAAAAATAGTAGTATTAGCGATGTAGTCGGGCACAGATAAGTTAATTAAAAACATAACCACTTAGTTATACCTTTAGTGGGCTGTAGCGTATTTTTCGAATCTTTCATTTTCACATTATGAGATTTTATCATAGATTTGGTGAGTGAATGAGACTGCCGCAGTTCTTGTATACCTTATATTTATTCAGATAAATTAATTGAATAAGATGTCACATCGACAGTTCCTTTGTTTACAACAATGGAGTGAGATAACCGTCATTATGAGAACAAAGCGAACGCCCCCGGAGACTACAGTACCGCGTAGCGAATTAGTCGCGCGCCCTGGGGATGGGACGTGACACGGGGACAAGACGAGACGCGACGCGGGACTATACATTCACTGTGCTACCGAATTGAATCGTCAGCTGATATCCTTCCTGTCTATGTTTTCATTAAAAATATACGATAGATTAACCTTCAAATCAATAATAATTTCAGTAATACATTGTTATGTTCCATACGTATAGAAAAATTAAAATACCTACTATACTTATAAAAATGTATGTGAGTATATTATATATCATTGTCTGGTTGGAGTTTTCGATTTCATAGATCGCTATGGACAACAGATCTAAAACTGTTTTTTTTTTCATCATGAAAGTAATTGTCACTTTCTTTCCTCAGTAGACTTTTTCTATTTTAGTTTGATTGTTATTGAAAAACTGGTATAAACGTAGCGCAGCTTAAATACAGGGAACAAGACTTACAATATTATTGCTATTATACTTTACTATTATTATTTTTGAGAAGATGTAATTAAGATATTTTTGGTATCCGTTTTACTATAACTCGCCAATAGTTGCCACTTTACTACATTTATATGTGTGTCGTTCCATTGATCATAATCAACCTTGTTGCTGTTTAATAAAGGCAGAAATTATATACAGAAAGATTAATGCGTATCAATTTACTTTTTTTATAATTTTCAACAAAGATAAATATCCATGAGAAATGCACATACAATAATTTGTAATTGGAGAATCTAATCCTTGAGAAGATAAAGAAGTTCACATGCAGTATTGAAGTCCTTTCTTGCATATCTGTTTATACAAACGTGGAGGAATACGCGGAGTCGTGTCTCACGTGCATTGACAATTATATCAATAAGCAGAGTCACGGTAGATCCCATAACTTAGCAATCCCACCTTTTATTATACTTCGAACATTGTACTCAATAGACACAAATGTTTCAGAAATAATTACATAAACAAGTGGTCAATTTTAGCAGAATATAGTTTTAACCTACATTACTATACATGCGTGTGACATACCTCGGTACATGCTCTTCAATCAAACATACAGTTGATTCCAAGAGATGTCGGCTCAATTCTAAAACCTATATACCCATGTAACAAATCTTTTAGAAACCTTTTGGTTAAATATTAGACGTAAAGTTATACGAATAGATCACAAAATGACATTCTACGTATTCCCACACCCACTCTCATCCCCACGCCCACTTTTAATGATCATAGCTCCGACAGGAGGACATGTTGCAAAAGGGTCCAGCTCTAAGCACTAAATAATAAGTCCGAGACCCTCCAAAATGGCGCTAGCATAGACAAAGGTTATGGATGGTCTGAAATAATCTTGTTAATATACCCTAAAACAAGCGCTGTAGGTAAACGTCGGGTATGATAACATTTTTGTGAACTTTAAATAATACGTTTAGTGATTTTTGAGTGTTTAATTCTATAAAACTTATTGAAATATTTTAACAATAATAAGCCCTGCTTGCTGCTACTGTAACGCCATACTACTTTAACGACATTTTGGTGGACACGTTTTTCGTACACAGAGATAGTTTTACTTACGTCTACTCTTCATATTTATGAACCCCTTCGCCCCTTAACCCTTTTCCCTTTAAGAAGGACTGTCGCGTGCACCTGTACGGTCGCTACCATCAACGCTAATTCCAATAAAACTTGAAAGCTGTGGTATTTTTCAGGTCCCTTGTACACAACAATCAGATGAGTAAGTGAGTAATGTAACAACTGTAGTGATTACAATACCTCCCAGTCAGTGGTATTCGCCGCAAAATAGGAAACCGTACCTAACGCTGCGCGCTACGAAAGACGTCCGCAACATATTTTTACCGATCCTCCCGATAAAATAACGGTAGCGAATGATCACTACCAGCCTGTGTCTCCAAACAGAGCGTATTCACGCCCACGCCCGCGTAAACACAGGTCATGCCGCCATAATCAGGGGGTAAATCGCTCCTGCACACTAGATTAGGCCCCTCTCAGCAGCGGCTCAAGGCGAAGTCCGTTTCCTCGGCTTGGAGCCTTTGAGTGCGCTGTTCGCGGGATACAGCGACACAAAATCTTACATCACTGCGACAACATTACACATATTACCTTCACACACGCGCACGCATATATGCTTACACATGAAAGTGGAAGGGTTTTGTTTCTTTCCTTTATGGAACTGGAATAGTTTTGAATTTAATTATAATTAATTAATTAATTTTAATTATAGGAGTTGTTGAGGTATGTATGCTTGGTACATATATATGTTCCAACAACTCATATATGTATGAATAGTTAACTTAGGTCAGCTCAGATAGGTTGCGAATTGGACGTATCAAGCAACAGCCCAAGCCGAGGTGTGCCGTACACCCTTGAGCTAATTGTCAAATAAAATCGGCTGAGTGTCCTAAGCGCTCCCCTTAGTAATCCGGTGAAGCTGTTAAGACCTCGGTAGGTCAATAGTATAAGTTTGAAAAAAAAAGTGTTTACAATAATTGTTATTGCCGACCACTGTTAGTTATGCTGCTGTTTAGTATTTGTTTTTTTTTTTGTTTTGAGTATGAGTAACGTGTAAAGTTTTCTCTATCACACCTGTTGATTGTTACATAATATTTACTTGTTCGCGCATTGCGATAACACCGGCTGACCGTTGTCACTGTCAGTAATAATATATGTTGTGTAGGAATAATGCATTTCATTATTATCTGCACTTTTTATCTCGAATCATAATTAGATGTGTATACGCTTGATATTATTTGGTAATATGCACGATTTACCTATTTTTACGCGTTTCGTAATTTAATTTCGACTAAGAAAATGTAAAAACTACGTCTGAATACTAAGAAATAACTAACAAAGGATACATCGTACTAGCAATAATATAATTGTAGAGAAAGACGTGTTACTTTCAGTTTACGGTATCAATGATGTGCGTCTCCGTGTAACAAACTTGTTTTCTCATGTTAACGAATGAGTTCGGCACCAATTAATTATCATCCGGTCGATCGGAAGCTGTGTTGTACAGACAACTCCTTTCCCCACCAATCTGCAAACCCTCTCCCTCTTTCCCCATCTTCTCGTGGCCCCCGCGACACAGAGACGAACGTCCGTTTGGGAGAAGGTCCAAGCGCTGATTGCCGCCTGTCATCTGATACACTGTTTACAGGGCTGCCACTACCTTACTTAAAATCATATAATAATGTGATGTTGGTACCTACTGCAATTTCCAGTAGAGAACGTAAAAAAATAATTCGTATATTAAAAGCTTTTTTGAACTATATTAACGTTAGGAAGTCCATAAGATTGTTTGTTTGAGGGAAATACTCTCTGCAAATAACAATCATATTTTAAAGAGGTTTTTGCATAAATATTATGGGCTGTTTATTAAAAAGGTAGATTAAATGTGTGTGTACTTACGCGTTAGAAGTTATACTTTTTTGGCGTAACAAAATAAAAATCTTTTCAAAAATTTTGACTTTCGCCTTATTCTACGTTTGTAGAAAAAACGAAACTAACATTAGAAAAAAGGTTTTTAATACATTGAAAGTTTTAGTACAAAATAATACAAACAACAAATATAAAGAAACAAAATGTTGACTATAGCTAACTTCAGGGTGTCGGTTTTTCGTGACGGTGAGCGCGCGCATCGTGAAAATCTACTCTAATCATTTTTGCCTAACGTGCCAAAAGAAGTGTAAAGGAATTAATTAAATGCGAATGAATCACCAAAGTGCAACTAGTAGTATGTATATATAATTCCAAATATATCAACCCAACAAACTGTATACAAATAGAAGAAACTATTAATAACATTTACACAAACATTTTTATTGTACTCACAATAGATAATGTGCAATGTTCCAATCATATCTTTGTAGGGCGCATTAAAATTTTTCGAAACTGGCCACGTACCAGGATATTTAAAAAATATTTAGCACATTTGAAAACGGATTTTTCTGTTTTAACTGTTTTCATATTTTAAGGCCATTTAAAATAGGCTATTATATATTTGTCTATGCTATTATGGATTTAAGCGGTGAAAATATTCATACGAGTAGTATGGCTTACTGTGATTTTAAAAGTAGTTTAGCAGAGTATCGCTCGCCTTCAAACTGCTTTAGGCAATGAAGTACTATGCAAGTTAATCATTTATAGCTGGTTCATAGGATTAATTTTTTTACTTACAATACCTAAATGCAGGTATCAACTGTTTAGGTCTTTCCAGGTGAGCCAAAAGAAATCAAAATGACGGTCTGCTGCTAAGCGGATAATTGTTTTTCTTTAACAGGACATGTTGTTAGTATCGCTTTAGAATATTGTCGTATAGTAAATAAAGATCAGTATTCATATCGGTTAGTATTTGAAAATGAAAATGCTCTTGTAAATACTCTGTAACAGTTATAACAGAGATTATGATCGCCGTACGTCTGACAGCCCTAGCATCGCATTCACGGGACCCCTATAATTATTTAGGTCCGTTTGTACTCAGCGGGAACACATCTGTGGACGAACTGTATTACAAGTGCTTTCCACTTGTGCTTAGTAATTTATGTGTCATTTCATTAATTAGTATAATTTGCAAGAAACCGCTCCTGACTTTATCCTGTGTAAAATACAATATTCATCTTAATAATAGCAACATAACAACCAAGCGCCACCTAGGACGAAATTATACACTTATATGTAAGTACTGTTAAGTTTTAGGCGGTTTCCTGTAGTCCGATAAAGCCGTTAAGACCTTGCTAGGTCAATAGCAGTTCGAGAAAAAAAAAACGGTTTCATAATATGTTATGTAGTGGGTTTTAAATTTATTAATAATTTTGTGTTATTTGACTCTATATTTCGTAATATTCGTGGTGTTTTATGTAATATAGTTCGGTTATTGTGCACAAGTGAATCGAATGGGAAACAATATCACGGAGCATGAATTCTGAGATGCCACAAAACTCCACGGAATGTTCTAACCAGGGAGCCACCATCTTGGTAGAATATTGTCACTTGTAATACTATTCCCTACTTATTGGCAACTTAGTACATGGACTTACCTGGCAATTAGTAACACTGTCGTGTGACGATGAAGGAAAACATTGTGAGAAAACATGAACCTGAGAATTGTTGTTGTAGTACTACTGTATGTGGGAAATATATAGAACTGTGGATTTCTCAGAATTTGAAATCGCGAATACGTCGTGAGCTGTCGTAATGATTATGTTCATACCTTCCTTCAGGAAGAGCTTCGTGGCCCTGCAGCAGCTTTCTTACAGACTGACGATGATGAATGGCAGTAACAATTTAAAAAAAATGGGGCCAAAAACAAAGTACTAGTAGTCGTACTTTTATTGATCGGTGAGTTGGTGTTGGAGGCTACCTATTATCAAATATACAAACATCGAATTTTACATACGTAGATATATAATTAATATAGACGTAAGTTTTCCTATACCCTGAAGACATTTATAGGTTTACTGA
Organism: Antheraea mylitta; assembly: GCA_014332785.1. Lineage (NCBI taxonomy): Eukaryota > Metazoa > Arthropoda > Insecta > Lepidoptera > Saturniidae > Antheraea > Antheraea mylitta. Next base: position 1,311,745 of record JACEII010000098.1, read on the forward strand.
CACATCTGAACATTAATATATCAAAAGGCATAAAAACTGAGATAAATGTGTTTGCAAGTGTGAACCTAGACACATTTCACGTGTCACTTTGTTAAAAATGGTGATTCCCAATCCGTTCCATATTTCATCCAGTCCGTGGCTAGATTTCTTAACGGGTATTGACGTCATCCGTCTGATAGTTCTGCTGAATTTCGAAATCTTAGATTCATGAATTCAGGCACAAGTTTTATCTCATCTATATGTATAAATAATAGTTCGACATAGTTGTACCGGTGTTACCAGACTGTTACTAGACACTAGACAGACAATTTTCTTAGTATTTTCTAGAATATATATTACCGTGTTTAAAATTTAGTAAGTATTTGTTGTTAATAATGGTCGTCCAATGGTCAAAAATTGACCTTAATTCGTTAGTTTTTCAATTATGTATTGATAACACTGAAGCTCGTCAATGTCTACTAAATAAAATTAAAAAAAATAACTCGGTTGAGAATCAGAGAAGGATGATATTCTTAACTAGTTTTCCTCTGCCTATTTTTAATAACAAGTTTTAGCAAACTTTTTACTTAGAAATAGGTTTCTGGCTTTTATTTAAATGACCGCAAGTAATAATTGAATGTATCAACATATTGGTCTATGCCATTATACAAAGATAATAATCATTTTTATAAGAATGAAGTCGCGGGCACCAACTAGCTTGTCATAAATCTGATACGTGATAAACACATGTACGTCCTCTATGGAGGTACGCCTGATATATTTTTCCTTTTTCTTTAGATTGTTTGGGATGTTATATCGTGACACGTACACCTCTCCCCCCTCACTTCCCCCCTGCATGACGTCCGCTTGCTTCGCCGCGCGTGTCTCAGCTGTGAACTGAACCATGTGATTGTGATTCTGTCGGGAACAAGACGGTACCGGGTTCCGGTTCACAAGCGTCAACGACCCACTGCGAATTATTGCTATTTACCTTCTCTATTCCTCAGTAGCCTATGAGGTTAACTAGCAATTTATTTACTACATCATCACATAAACAACATAACTACCAGCTTCTAGAACACACCGACTGTAGCCTCTAGTACAGAATGCGGAGTTGGGCGATGTAACTCGTATCTGCTTATATTTAAAAATAAAACGTAGCTGCAAAATAAAGAAATTATTAAGATTTCTAATATATGTAAGCGCTTATATGGATATGTATGTTTGTGACTAAGTATATATGCATTCGTTAAATTATCTACCTAACAATTTAGCCTGTAAGTTGCACATGAAAGGCCCGCTAAGTTGCTTCTTCTTTTAAAAAAAGGTTTATAATCTTTACTTAGCTAACTAGTAATTAACTCAAACCATTATTCGAATTAAAATAACTTATGACGGAGTGAATCGATTTTAATGAGATGTGCACACGTGCACTAGCAAACACACATAGACAAACATTTCTAAAAATGATTTCAATTTAATTTATTTGTTATTCTTACTCTCTTGCTAATTTTTTCACAAAAATTTAAAAAGTATAGCCACGTTAAATTTACATTCTTATATGATCATAAAAAAAAACTAAAAATCATCCGCAACGCCACCTATCGGGTTCAATTGTGAATCTAATCTATTCTTGAACACACACAAAAAATGTCATCAAAATCTGTCCAGCCGTTTAAGAGGAGTTCAGTCACATACACACGGACAGAAGAATAATATATTGTACAAAGACGTATAGATATGAATGTTGATGTTATGTGCTATCTCTGCATATACACATGCAAATGGAACTCGAAATTCTCTGATACAATCTTTTTATGAAATCGTAACGAGATCCAGAAATGACAAACAATACAAAATATTTCAACAAACCAATAAATTATCTTGACTGGACCGTGGGTGTTTTCCTTTTGTTTTCAAACTTTTTTAAGACAGCAATGTATTCTGTTTTATATGCGAATGTGAAAATAAATATATATATACGTATGTAACGCGATAATAGAAGGGACATGTGTTATAATGTATTATAATATTACGCAATATATTTAGTTATATATATTATATTTATAATAATAAAAAGTTCTATGTACAATTCTGAAACCCGTTTTCAACAACATTCCCTAGATTGAAGTAATATTTTTAAAATTTGAAGGTTAGAAGGAGATCTCTTGGCCAATGTTTAAGGGACACCAAATACCCTAATCGTTACTTACATTTCAAGGAAATTCTATCTTTTACAGCGCTAAGATGTTGTAAATTTTATAAACAGTTCAAACTGAATTTTCAGTCAACTCCTTTTATATATCGTAAAATGGAAACGAGTTAGACTTCTTTGTTTTCAATTTAAATAATATTACTTTTTGTACATTTTTTTTTGTTTGAACATAATGAAATATTCGAATGAGGAAATTAAATACTATGAATAAAATCATTTTTATAGAACCGATTTATCCACCGATTACCATCAGAGTGAGTAATTTCTATTTCAATTCTAAAAATTCACTCAATATAACTTCTCACAACACATGGAGGATGGAAGATGACGTAGCTAAACTGAGACCAACGTCTTCAGCAGAATTATTGTACTTTGATTCAATTTAGACCTTAAGAAGAGGTTGAATATCGATACTAGTATGTGAGGTTTGAGAAACAGTCCCACCTCTCCTACGCCTTGCTCCGTTCCCGAGGGATTGCCTACAAATTTCACCAGGTTTATCAAATAAACTGTTTCTAGAGTTCCGTATATGTATCTCATAATGCTTGTTGGCGCGCATTATTGCATAGTCATGTTTCCGAACGTACAAGCAT